>CM021101.1:628506594-628597695 GCA_007115665.2 Sequoiadendron giganteum
GTATTATAAGGAATGATAGAGGCTATTTGACCAATGCCTATGCTATGAATTTGAGACTCCAATCCTGCAAATTTTCTAAAGGTTCTACTACCCACCATAGTGTCTTTTTAGCTGTTAGTAAAGGGATTAAAAATTTAACAATTCAAGGCGTCTTTAAAAATATTATAAATATGATAAACTCCAAAGGAAATCCTTGCTAGTCTTACAAAGATATTATTGGAGAAATTAAATTAAACCTTATTAACTTTGAAGATATTAAAATTCAAAATGTTTTTAGGGAGGGTAATGACATGGTTGAATTACTAGCCAACCTTGACACCCAAATCTAAGACATCATAATTTGGTATGATATCCCCTCTCTTTTGGAACACATAGGATCACAAGTTAAAAATGAAATACAAAATAATGATCTCCCTCTTGACAGGTGATGTACCTAGTAGTCTCTTTGGCACAAAGGAAATTATTCTTTGAAGAGTCTTTAATGACTATATATGGAGAGGAGAGATATTATTTTTCCTTCTCAAATTTTCTTTGCATTATAACATGGTTTCTCTAGCTTCTTTTCCCTTGTGAAACTACTAGCTATTAATATACCCGGGTTCTTAACACCTACCTCTTCTCAACCATGGAAGGCGATTTGTTGCAGACGGAGTTGTGTAATTGTGAGTACCAATAATGATGAGGAATTTTTTGATTTCATACAAAGAGGGAACCTTTCCCCTTACTTGGAATCCATGAATAGTTTTGATACCCTATTTTTTGTCGAATTCACCAACTCTTGGAAGGTTAGCACTGTGTACATGAGGGAAATTTACTTTTAAGTCTCTATGGAGGCAATTGTTATGGTCATGGGAATTCAGATGGAATGGATTCACATCCCTTAAAAAGTGAAATTCCATGAACCAATTCTTAAAAGGGGTGAAAAAATCAATAGTATACATAATGACTTCAATAGAGAGGATATTACCGACGTATAGAAAAGAGTGGTTGAAGTGCTGATGAGGTATATTACGTTGGAGGGTTGTTAAAGTGTTGAAGAGATAGTGATAATGTTAAGATGATATTTTCTTTTTGGTACTATTCCTTCTTAGAATATTCTATTCAAAAGAAAAAAATTAATAAGAAACAACCCCCCCCCCCCACCCCACACACGGGGTTAATTTACTATCTTTATCACTACAAACTAGCCCTAATCCTAGTTTTGATTCCTTGGCTACACATATATAATCAATCCCTTTCCAAATCAGAGGAGAGGCCCTCTCTCAAGAGGAATTTTTTTGGTAAACCCCACCCCTTTGTGTTCTTTGGATCTCATCAAACTAGCTTTCCCCCCACTTATCTTGTGGAACCCCTTTCCAATATTGGGCCCAAAAAGCACAATTTCTCCTTTAGAAAACCCTTTTATAGTCCTAATTATTTCTCTTCTAAGGAGAATAATACCCCATCCAACTCCCTAGATCAAGACCTTGACCCCCTACCCTCTCTGCTAGCTCCAAATGAAAGATCTCTCTCTATCCCTCCTCCTCTATCCCCTCCTAAATATCACTTCATCTTGGAGGAGCCCACTACTACTACTATCCCTCTAAGACACTCCCATGTGTTCAAAGACAATAATTCTTTTGATATTGGAGCCCACGCTAGTCATAGCTTGCAGATGACTATTCCCATAGGTCCCATCCAAAGGAACCCCCTAATTTCAAATCTTGCATTATAATTGGGAGAAGCTTGATACCTTGTTCAAGGCTATTAAAATTCAAAATGACATCCTCAAGTGGTAACTTGCACAATGACATATGGACAAAAGAATAATTCATAACTTGGAGGCCTTCACCCTATCTAAGATCCAAGTTTGGTAGAATGAGGAGGTTGATGAGGATGTGTGAGAGTATGTGAAGAGGCTTGTGAAGAATTTTGACAATTGGGAGCACTTAGAAAAGGAGGTGGATTCCCTAAAAATGAACCAAGAAAAAAATTGAGAAACATAAAGGAAATTATAGATTTAAGCAATGAAATGGTCAAGAATACATTTACCACTTTACAAGTGTTTCAAGCCAAGATTAAGAAAAGAAAATCCAAAAACTAGGTGAAGGAGACCACTGCCCAAATCACTTCTTCCTAGACTAGGCATGTTTATAGAGCCCATGCCAAAAAGAATGAGGAGCCTAAAAGTAAATATATTGCTCAGTCTAAAGATATTCAAGCCAAGGATGATGTGGATAGTGAAAAACCTAAGGAGGTTTCTTTCAAGAATAAATTGGAATTCTTGAATCGTGAGTGGCAAACCTTTAGTGGCCTTAAGCTACTTGTTGACATGTAGTTGGTCCTTGTTCTTCTACTGTGTTTGGTGCTCTTTGTTGGTCTTTCCTGGTTTTTAGTTTTTGTTATTTCATTTTATTTTATTCCCACTCCAAGTGAGACTCATCTCATTCACCTCAATAACTATTTGTGTTATGGGTCTGAGCCCTTTTTCCATGTTTATCTTAATAAAAACACTTTGAATACTATAAGAATTTAATTAGAAAAAAACTAAATAAAATTGACTATACAATCTCCATCTAAGCCCTTAATTTAGAGGTCAAGGAGACCTAGGTAAATGTGAAAGGATCATAACCATGAATCAAACCTCTCCAAGAGCAACTCCTAACTTAGAATGTAACTCTTAATTTCATCATTTGATCTCTATAATGAAGGAGGTCAAGTTTATCACTTAAGTGCTTCATATGGGTGACATTATTCCTATTACAAATCTCTTATAGATTAATACAAATAATCAATCAAATATTCGAGGAATACACTATCTTATAATTCCATCTTTAAGGACTTATTATATAGCTATCATATAAGACTAATGCTACATTATGGAGAGTGCCAACAAAAGAATCTCACAATCATTATCTATGTGTTTGAAGCATATGCTATTATTATCTATACTCACATCACCATGTAAATGTGATCTACCTAAAAATTAAAATCATCTCATTATCTCTTAGATCCTAGACCATCTTGTCCATGTGTTCCTAGTGAAAATACCTAATGTAAAAGGTTAGTTATTTCACCAAATCCAAAATAAAATAATTTCTTAGTTTATCATGTTTAATACTTTAATGTGTTTCTATATTGTCTACATTTATAAAGTGTAACATGATATGGGTTTAGTGTAAAAGAAAATTCAATGTCATGATTTTGTGTATTTCTTTTAGATTATTTGGGAGAAGAGGTTGTCTACTTCAAAAAATGCAAACAAATCATTACAAAGGGATTTTTGGGAAAGTATTTACATATAATTGTTTTGTTTACTAAATATTCTATATTTATTAATGATGAATAATCCTCCTTTGATCCATAAGATGAATCTTAGTTGCCTTTGATTGTTCCTATTCTAACCAAGTCAAAGTCACTCTTAAAGGTCCTTTACATTTTATTTATACAATCTCGTCCTTCTAGTTAAATATCTATGTTAAGTTTTATTTATTTATTTTTCTCTTATTATTATTATTTTATATATTTGTATAATCATACATGTTAGAGGGTAATCCTACAATATTGTGTCCCACTTTTTAGTCTAGATGACATGATCAAAATTAGCTTTTTTCAAGTTGTCTCAATTACAAAAAAATAAAAGTTTTTAAGAATTTAAGGATGATGTAAGCTAAAGAGTTGTGATTTTTTTATATGTAGATTCAAGTTGTATTTAAAATTAAAATAAAAATATTTCTATCATTTTTAATTTAATTTTAAATCGATATGTTTTATTTTTTATTTTTTAGTGAGTGACATTTTTTCATTGTATATATTTTACTAGAAATAAAATAAAAATCATGAGTTATTAGAATTATATAATTATAAAGCTATATAATTAATATTTGATATATTAAAAGAGAAACTAATAAATATTTTAAAGCTATATTTAATTAGTATTTTTTGATATATTAAAAGCGACACTATGGGGGCTGAACCCTTAAATACATCGATTAAACAATAAGGTTTAGAAACTGCAAAATTTACAAAAAAACAAGAGGGTATTTAGTTACCCTCCATTGATTCTAGCTCTAGCTGCTCACTGAGAGCAGTTGGGAGGCCCAAGACTGGTGACTCCTCCTCCTCAATGTATGCACCCAAGAGCTCTTCCAGGAGGGCGATGTTACTCATCATGCCACCCTCATCTGGGCTTTAATGTCCTTGCCAATGCTCAATTTAAAGCTATATTATTATGTAACATACATCTCTTAACATACATGTATCAAATTTAATGTTTTATTTTTCCATTGAAATAAGGACTCTATGTGGAGTGTAGTACATTTTTTTGAGATTTTTCAAAGAAAATTTGTTATTTTCTAGTATTTTGAATAGAGGTCATTATTTTTTGTAATGTACCTACATTCATGTTATAAAATTAAAAAAATACATATAATATTAAATAAGATATAATACAATTATAATTTTTGAAAAACTAATACTTAGTACTACATACTTACAAAATGGTAGTTACAAATGAATTCATTTGATTCCCTAAAAGGTGAAGTGAAATTATTTCTTTGTTAAAGTTTTGATACATGCAAATGAGATATTGTCAGGGTTTTATTTACTTCTAGGGGGTTCTATCCAAGGGGGTTTGATTTAAAGGGGTTTGATCCAAACCGATTAAATCAAATTTGTTTAGATGGAATCCTTTCTAGGCTTAAATTATTATTATTTTTTGTAAAAAATATATGATTTTAGACAAAAAAAAAATTAGGATGTCCCACAAGTGAGACATACTATGGTAGCATCAACCAAGACTTGAAGACACCATATATCAATGGGTTAAACATAAAGTAGTTGAAGTTTCTATGAGAAGGATTTAATTTTCTTAAAGGATGAAGATAGATTGATGATGTTTATTGTAGTAGAGCATTGACGTTTAATGAAATAAAATACTAGGCTCATTACCCATGACTATTATTTGGAAGGTTTTCCCTTGGAACTATATTTATTGCATTATTCACTTCATAAATTAATAATATTCGTGAGCATCAAACTCACTCAATTCTGTATATATGGCCACTATGCTATCAAAGTACATTTCTAGTGGATTTCTCACTATTTTGAGGTATTTTTTTGTATTTAATGAAATTAAATTTTATGTGGAAAGAGCTTAAAATATGATTCGTTGTATTTTTGTTGGATATGTATACATTGGGGGTAATAGAATAGATAAATTAATTATTAAAAAATTCATCATATGTCAATCCATGTAATTGTCTCTACTTGATCTCATGAAACTAGGAATGCCACCAAATGGTCGCCAATGGAATTTCATATTGGATTAAATAAGTTTCCCAAAAAATATTGCAAATATGTTTTGAAAGATAAAATTTGGAATCTTAGAGATGTATTAAGCTACAAATTATCTTTCTATTATATAATTGCATCAAATAGATTAATAATTTAGATATATCTAGCTCCTAACTTTGAATGCAAATAATACAAGAGGTGGGTCAAGAACTTGAAATTGACTATGCTATAGAAAAAAACATGAATAGGATTAGAAGAACATATTTGACATGGAATTTGAGATTACAAATCAACTTTGAAAGGTAGCAAAAACATTCTTTGAAAGTTTTAGCTAATTTTGATGTGATAAGACACAAAATTGAGTAATGGCTACTAGTGATCTATATGGCTATCTAACATTGGGGTGCTTGTGACCTACATGACTATCTAACCCTAGAAATTTAATACCATTTTGTGTGATGGATTCTAGTGTCTTTGTCTGAATTCTATTTTTTTTAGTTAGCCCTATAAGATGGAATTTCTAGCCTCAACTTATCTTTGGAAAATGTCTATGTGCAATCATATGTGGAGTCCTTATGGTGTATGCTGATTAAGAGAGGTTAAATTTGCAACATAGGTTTAGGGGAGAATAGATCTATGCAAAACTAAAGTATCTTGTGTATGGGATAAAAAAGAGAAACCCAATAATGTGTGGGAAATCACAAGGGAGTTTGTGAAGGAATTTATGGAGATAAAGAGAGGACATCTAGGAGATTTTTAATCATGGAGGGTTATATTATTTTTATCAATGGAATGAGAATCCAACATGAAAAATTAATATGGTCTTGGAGAGTATCGACTGAGAGAGTAAAAGAGCGGGGAGAATAGGGGTTCCAAGTGAGAAAGACAAATAATTTTTATATTATTTATTATAATAGATTTGTTAGAAAAAATAGTAGGGATCACTAGGATTAGGGATTCATCCATTCACCAAGCTATAAATTTAAAATTTTAATTTGGACACCAATTTCCAAGTGTCTAAGTGTCCAAGGCATTAGGATCTAAATATTTAGGTATATTTTGAGTCTAGATCTAAAATCTCTAGGGAAGATACATTTTGTATGAGATAGCCTAGTTATACTTGCAATGTAATCAATACATAAGGCAATGTAGATTTTGGTCATCATTTGCCAGATCTGTGAGGGTTTCATGTTTGCTGATTTTTTGGAAGCTCTCGGGGAAGCCTATTTTTTAGAGCATCTTGGAGCAAAACGGACACCGCCATCGCATTTGTAGCGCCCCAAAACCCTAAGATCGCCCTTCATTTCGTTGATTTTGGCGAAGTTGATTTGGAAGGCAAAATTTTTTTGCCAAGGAAGCCGTACGACCTCCCCAACACGCTTCACGAGGCGAAAATGACACAAAAATTTAAAAAAAGCCAAAAAAAGTCAAAAATTGCTATAGGTTTTTGCATTGCCAGTTTAGAAGGTTACCGCCGTCGGGTGGCCACCCGCCAGTCGCTCAGCTTGGTGGCGCCACTCCACAGAGCCGTCGGCCTAGGTCTAGCCCCTGCGGGCTCCAACACCAACCGCCGCAGTCATATGGGGGACCGGGCGCTATGCGCCCAGCCCCCGACCGGCCCCTCAGCCCCAGCCGCGATCACATGGGTGACCAGGGGCTCTGCCCCAGCCCTCTATCTGCCAGCCCCTGCTCGCGTGCAGGACCAGGGGCCGAAATTTTTTTAGCCCCTTGGGTTGCCTGTAGGCCTTATTGGCCATTCTGGAGCACTTTCACCAAATCGGGCATAACTTTTGCATACAGATTCAGTTTTTCACAAATGAGATATCATTGGAAAGCTGGTTCTGAGCCCATTTTGTTGGTATAGGTTATTTTTCTTGATTCTATTTCAGATTTATTTTGCAGGTCCTGGAACTCAGATGTTGTTGGTTTCACTCCAGAGGGCATATCTTTTGACTCGGTGATCCTTTTTTCGCCATTCTTGCGGCATTGGAAAGCTAGTTTAGTCATCTACACATATATGAGGTCTATTTTTATTTTTTATTTATGCATGTTTAGACATTATCTCCTTTTGCAGTCATTGGGGATTGTAATAATTAAACTCTTATAAAGTTCCATCAGGGGGGTTTCTTGCATAATAATCTTCATCATGTTTTGATGGCAACTCGCATGGGTTATAATCTAGTTTCTTAGTTTCTTTTGGCCATATTTTTGTCTTAGCTTGACACATATCAGATTCATATCGGTTCACACTTTAGATTGAGAGCCTATAGTTAATGATCCACATCGGATCCATCTCAGTTTGAGGGCCACTACATTTGTGGTTAATGTTCTTGAGTCTTTATGGTACTTTTTCCCATGGAAGATTTTTAGTTTCAGTTTGGCATCAGCATCGAGATTCACGGTTTCCAGATTCTATCATCATCATATCATCTACTGTTGCTTTATGGATTCCAGGGTTGTTCCAGTTTGGTGTTTTCGAGTGTTCCGTGGCATCGGGTTGTTCCTTGCTTGCCAGATTGCGGTTCCAGTGTTACTCCACAGTGTTCTTCCAACGCTTCTTTGCAGTAGTAATCTCATTGTAGGGGGGGTTGTCCCACTGGGTTTTCCTTCTCTACCTCATTATTGCATTTGTACATGGCTACCTGATCAGGCCTTGTTGTCGGGATCCATTCATGCTTTCTTGCATTCATCTTAGTTTTAGGTGCATGCTTATTTAGTCTCCCTAAGTTGCACTTATGGGGGGGTGTTAGTGTAATTAATATTTCATTACACTTGCATAACTTTACTTAGGTTTTGCTTAGGTAATATTTAGTTTACTTAATTAATAAGTAAGCTTTATTTAGTTGAGTTATTTTTAGGTCAACATTAGGGTTGCATACATTGCTTTTATAAAGCAATTCTCTTATTGTAATTTCTTAATTTTGAATAATATCAATTTGCATATTTCATGCAAAGCTTTGCTTTTTTTATGTTTTCTCTTCTGTAGAAGGTGTTTAGGTTTGCATGTCAGATCTAGGGTTTCTAACACTCCAATCCTTGCAATACACCCATAGAAGAAAATATAGTTATAATTCATGAAAATAAATATGCCCAAAGATAAAATGAAAGAAATGCTAAAGGAAACCACACACATTCATTTCATTAATTATTGCTTATTGAGTACTTTAGTGGCAATCTTTACCAATTAAAAATTTCAAATTGACGTTGTTAAAATTTAATGATAGGATGTACTATAAAAGGTATTGTCTCACCATAATTTTACCAAAATCTAGTTGCACTAGTGATGAATCAACACACCGTTATTTATTAGATTTTTACATCGTGCCTTTTCATTGGCATAATCCATGCACAATTTGTATTGAATTGACTAAAAATTATTATACACATTTCAATTTTAGGTCAAATTGATTAAAATCATTTAGTTATTCATGTTTTAAGTTTAAAAGAGAGATAAACAATCCCTCAAAAAGTTCAAGTGTGTATCTTATGTAAATATTGGCTTCATTTTGACATAGAATAAAATGAGAGCGATTATTTTCTTTGTATTAAGATTTTTGGGAAGAAATGAACACATACAATTTACATCACTTGTTAAGCCAAAAATATTTATATTTACTAGATACTTTATGAATCAATGGTTAATGTTATTCACTCATTTGTTTATGTGCAATGCATTCCCACTTCATTTGTGTGTGTAGACACATTAATTGACAAGAAAAAAAAAAGATCAAACAAGTAGTTTGGCTTCATCAAAACATCCAAACAGTCTCACCCGAGATATTAGATGGATCATTCCTCCATAATATCTATGCTCTCACTCTCTCAACAAACTCAAAAATAATGCTTTCTATATTTTCAATGAAAACTTCTACAACCCCTATTCGTTCCCCTTCCTAGTGTGATGTGCCAATCATTTCTCACTATCTCCTCACCATCTCCATTAAACAAATTATGTAAGCCCCAATATAATATTCTAATCACTTCTCACCATCTTCATTAAACACACTAATTACTTCTCTCCATCTCCATCAAATAAACAAATTATATAAGAGGTTAATGTGTCCTTGACAATAGGGTGCACAGAATTTCACCACCCCCCGAGCTCACTATATATCGTTAACATAACCAATGTCTCTTATATATGCTACACGCAACAGAAATCTCATAGTTCCTGCTTGGATTCAATCCACAGTTTCATTTTTGCCATAAGAATCTAACAATTCCTGGGATTAGCCCAAAAAAACACATAACTCTACAAGAATTCACTACACTCTTAAAATTAAAAGATTTCACTTCACAATATTTACTACATGCACCACGCACCTGCCAAAATTCTACTCTGACAACCCTAGTATACACTGTAACCTTAAAATATACGAGTTCACCAGGTCCTTAACAATAAAGAGCACTAATAAACATTTTCCCATGCATGCACTGACATGAATATCTAATAATTCTACCTGAATTTAACAGTCTCTCTGAAAACGACTTTCCATCAAGAATACAACCTAATAAAACTTCACTGCTAAAGTTTTTGTTTTGCTCTCCAGAGAGTGACAGATTGCATCTTGAATCCGGTCCCACTTTCAAACTTAGTTTAATATTTGCAACAGTGCAAAATCAACTATTATACAGAGATTTCCTTACGATTCATTGCTGCAGAGGTATCTGGGATTCAATATTCAGTGCTACCGAGAGGTCCTCCAAGGTATAACTATAAGCATGTGAAATAGTGCTCCTGCTGCAAGATTCACAGCACTTAGAGCAGCGAATGAAGTTGAAATGATCGTGATTATCTCGTTACGATGTCCCTTCGTCCTGCTGAATGTATAAAATTTAACTATAACAAGAACAACACAATACTCAACTTCTTCTCTTTCATCTTCATGATAGATCGCATAATATGATTCCAAATTCATGATAGATTACGTAATATGATTCCAAATATCGATGAGAACAACACAAAAAAACAAAATTCCAATATTCAATAGATTGAATCATGGGATAAGTATTGAAAAATCTACCGACCATCACTTGAAGTGAAATGAGATTCACCTCCTTTGATTAGTGCCTCTACTGTCAAGCTGTAGATTTGAATGGAAGAAAGGCACAATAGAGAGAAAACGAGGTAAAGATAGGGTTAGCATTTTGAGATTAAGTAAGTAATAGATAGGGCTAGGGTTTGCTAATATTAATAGTATATTATTAGAAAGCATATAACATTGTAATTAAATTTATTTGGTTATTACTTTTGTATCTATTAATCCATTGTGAATTATGATTGATTATAGTTCAAGTTTAATCAATTGTGTAAATTATAATTGATAATAAGTCAAGTTTCTATATAATTTGATGAATAAGTATTCATATTAAATCATTTATAAAATAGATTTACACAGTAAAAAAAAGTGGTGGACAAAGTCATATCTCAAAAGTTCAAACAAGGCAACAATCCAAAACAAAATGAAACTGAAGCATGTCACTATGTGGCAAAATCAAGAGCATTAGGAGGAGAAGGTGGGTCTTGATCATCTAGTTAAACCCATACATTGGTGGGGTCCACAATATCTTTAAAAAGTTCTCAACCATCATTAATAACATCATTTTTTAACTAAAATATTTTTAAAATTAATTATCTATATTATGATTTTGTTGGTTGAGTAGTTTGGAGTCTTATTCTAAGCTTTATGTAAATAAATAAATAAAACATTCATTAATAGACTACAAGAAATTGATTTATATATTGAGTTGTTCATTATTATGGAGGTTAAGTTATAAGATACAACTTTATAAGGATAATATACTAATCTTACATTCTATTATGTTATGGTAAATAATATGCAGCTCACATGACGATGAATTTGACAATGTGGGTGTTTGGTATTCCTAACATTACGACGAGACGGTCGAAACAATTATAAGGTGTGCACTACAGGAAAAATCTTAATTCCATTATATACGAAAGATCATTTGCTTTCAAATGTAATGCTTGACAATTGACGTTGTTGCTATGGAACGAGCTTAAACAACACATTCTAAACTTTGACTTGGTTAAATGACTCATTTAAAACCACACTACCTTTTCAGTAGAACCCATATATTAATGTGATTTCAAATGAACCACCTAAACAAATCAAGATTTGAACAAAATACCCAAAATATAGATTACTCGATATCTATCATTTCAAAAAAAGATACCATAAGTATGTCTCGTTCATCTACTTAAGCTGAGTGGCAGCTGAGAACTATCAAATCAAACCCACGAAAGGTTAGGAATGAGGGAAAACATACTGGGGTCCATCTTCTTGTGAGGTAAATGCATCCATACATAATGGTATATAACAGTCGCAAAGGCCCTGGCTATCTATTTGGTGCAGTTATATGGTCGGGCCCGACACTGAGCAGTGGGCAGTGAGTTTATGGTGGAAGGAAGGAAGGAAGCATGGGTGGTGGAGCAGAACCAATAGCTTGCAGAAGCTAGGAATTTCTGTCGAGAAAACAGGGCTCGTCGACAGTCATAAGGGGGCCACTTGCCAGGTGCATCGTACAAATAATTTGAGGCAACAATTTCAACGACGTCGTTTTCTAACACGTTTTTTATTGATTGTTTACTTCTCTTGTCATATCAAAATATATAGTTTTGTATACCACATTGGATTTATTTATTTTTGTTGCAAGTACAATATTTGACAAAATGCCACCACAACGTAACACAAGACGAACGGCTAATTTAAGCAATGGAGGGTGACTAGGCATCCCCATTAGTTGGCATGCATAGGGAGGTGAAGTCAAGTCATTACAAAGCTATATGAAAAAAAGAAAAGAAAAGTGGTGGTGATTTGGGAGTGGATTGGCATCTCTCATTCGAAGATTAAATATAAAGTGTCGTAAATAGATATTGGAAGAGAATAATTGATATAAACTAGCAATTGCACTTTGGTGTGCAATGGGTACGCCGAAGAGGTGTGGAAGGTTAACTATGAAAAAAATTGGTCTATTTATTATATACAGTTTGTGGAATACATGAGATCTAATGATAGATCATTTAGCAATTATGCATTCACTTAGACAAACCTTCAATTAATCTTTTTTTTACCATAAACCCTATATATGGGAAGAGAAAGGGAGAGAAAGAGGTAGAGATAGAGAGTAGATAAGGGGACAAGGAGGGAGTGAGGGAGAAATAAAGAGGGGGTGAGAAATAGGGGAGATATAGATCTAGGGGGAGGGAAAGAGAGAGAGCGATAAATGAGAAGAGAAAGCGATATATAAAGATATATGGGAAGAGAAAGGGAGAGAGATAAAGCTAGAGAGGTAGATAGGGGGGATAGGGAAGGAGTGATGGAGGGTGAGTTGGGGAGAGATAGAGAGGGAGGGAGAGAAAAGGAGAGAGATAGATAAAAGAGAGAAAGTAAAGAGAGGGGAGAGGGGGAGAGAAATAGGGGGGGATACAAAGAGGGAGAGAGATAGAGAGGATAGATAAGTAGAGAGATATAGAAAGAGTGATTGATAGGTAGATATAGAGAGAGGGGGAGATGGAAGGAGAGAGAAAAAGGGTACATGAACAGATGTTCACTTGTTTGATATGGGCTTGCATTGAAAAACTATCATTTAAAATATCAAGTATAACTCTCAATGAGTTCTCAAATAGGTCTTGTGTGATACCCTCCAAAGCATTCAAAGAATCAATCTCCAATAATGTCATCTAATTCATCATTAAATCTCTCCCTAAGCTCTTTTTTCTTATCCAAGATATAAACACTTGCATGCCCATGAATTGAGTTGTTGTATTTATATATTGGTACAATCTGAGTGAAGAAGAAGAGACTAGATGCATACTGACTTTCAAATTGGGATCCAAGGGTATTCTATATCCATCTATTTGAATTAAATGGAAAAAACAGTTACTTAGACAATTAGATAGCAAATCCCTTACTACACTTAGTAATTCATGAGTCAAAAGGAGAACACGTGTAAAATCAACCCCTAAAACTAATTTATACTAATGACGATCCAATCCAAAATGGGAGGAGATTCACATTATAGACAAAAGTTGTTACTAGGTAGATCTTTCTCACATAAAACATCATTCTTTGATTTTGAAAAATTATTAATTCTCAATACAAATTTGATATTCTTTAAAATGAAAGAAAAAATGATATATTAATTTTTGTGATTATACAACCCATAAAAAAATATAATTTTAATTGTAATTTATTTGTCTAAATTTCTTATTTAAATTCATTATCCTTTGAATTTGTCCAATATAATTTATAATATCTAATTTAAAATGTGAAGAAATATCGATCTCTGTAACACCTACGTAAACAAGGAGTAATAACAATTTGAGCGCAATCATGTTACATAATTGTTAGTCGCTGGGCCTACCTTTGCTCTTGATTTGGAGGAGGTCAAAGTATTAAATAATACAACATAAACCCCTTTACTACTCTCTACCCAAGTTCAACACGTGTGCATAAATCGGGAGGCGGGAAGTTTTACGAAGTATACATCACAACACTATCTATACACGTGTTTATATTGCACACGTGCCTTATTTCATTGGAGATTGAATAGTAGTTGTTATAAGCGGATATGCCCATAAATCTTTTTTTATTTGGTTGCAGTAAATTGTATTAACTTCTCAGATTTTGAAGTCTTTTCAATTCCTCACATAAACCCTAGCAGAAAAATAGGTGTACATTTTTGGCATTTTCAAACCCAGATGACGTGAAAACACGGGCAAGAAAACTATAATTTTCCTACAACCCAAAAACCATGAAGGAAATACAAGAACCACAGGAAAACAAAACGGTTGTCTAAATTTTGAGGGATTCTCTAATTGAGATAAGCAATGAACAACCTTCTGTGAGACCACATATTTTGAGGCATCTTTTCAAACACTTCGCGTGCCTTGTCTATGCTTCCACATTTTGCATACATGTCTACCAAGGCACTTGTAACTACACCTGACAAAAGCCATCTATCCTTTGTGCTTTGGTGGATGTCCATATCCTATTCTGAAGCCCCCATTTTGCACAAGCGGGGAGAATGGTAGCAAAAGTTATGGAGTCTGAACTATTGCCTACAGTATGCCACTGCTGCTACCTGCTATGAAAGTGAAAGGTCATTTTCCTCAGCAACAACAAGACCATTTTCAAAAAACTATTATTTTAATGAACTAATCCTTTGATTGATAAAAATAAGGGTTGCACAAAATATATTTTAGCTTCAACCTTGCAACATTGGCCTGGACTGGATTTCTCTACAAATCCAATGCTTCAAGAATAGATTATAATAAAAATGTGTGAATGAAATTCCTGCTTTCAAACAACAATATAAGCGTCCTGCTTTGGTTTCTGATGCACTCAAAATATTGAACTGCGGTTTTCTCTCAGTTCTTGAAGCAAATAAACATAATGACTAAACATTTAGTCATATGAATTTAAGTGCCAAATGTTTTACTCAATATCATAAAAATGAAAGATAAGACAAATATCAACAACCAAGACTAAAAATAGATGGAAGAAGAAACCAATTTATTCCTATGCAAGTGACTAACCTCAAGATTATGTACAAATTGTATTGTGCTCTCGTCGATGCCGATGAGAAAAAATGGGCAGAATTTGCAGGAAAAATTTACGAAACCCTACCATGGTTTTGAAAGACAAATCAACGACAGCTTTCAAATACAAATTGCAAATGAGAAGGTAGTCCAGCTAATAGCTTTACTAGTTGGACTGTTAGTAAAAGCAATGTATTCAAATTGCCACCGTCTGCGTCAGCTAAAGCCTTGGGTAGGTCGCCCAAATCAAATTTAATATATGAAAGCACAAGACACATTAAAACGCGCTAGACAAAAATGAGAAAGGACCTCATGAATGGTTACGATCAGTTTCATCATCTCCAAGGTTTGTTAGAAAGATTGGACCATTGATTTCAATGTTTAGGTTGGGCCCTTTCAAATTGGATACGCCTTCGGTGTAAAATAATAGATAGTTTTGAATTTTCACGTTGACAAGAGTGTCCCTATCTTTGTGGTATATGTATTATTTTTAGTGCAAAATTCCTTCTAAATCCCCTTTTCACTATGGTTTGACAGATGTTCAAACTTTATTTTTCAAAGTTTCCAATTTGGTATAGGGAGGGGATGTTAGTAAGGGTTGTGGTTTTTGGTTTTACATCTATTAAGGGTGAGGTCTTATGGGGGGCTTCGAGATCTATTTTGAAGGAGCAAGGGGTCTCATGAAGCAAAAAAAGAAAATTCTACAAGATTAATTATAATTTTTTCCTCAACAATAGCAATCCCTACTTTTCAACTCAAAAACTTATGCGAGTGCAAAAGGGGTGGGGCTAGAAATATGAGGGAAGAATAATAATAAACCGCAAGCAAGGATATTTTGATTTTCTACCAAAGCATTCAATCAAGGAAGGACCATAGTGAACATCAATGCCTCATACTTTCAAGGTCAAATATGAGGGAATAATAATAATAATAAACATTGACATAGAGGGTAGTACGAATCCATAGCAAAATATATTGGAAAAGCTTGATATTTGGAGACAACCATTGAATTGAATTCTCTATTTATCTCCAGATCAAAATATTTAAATAAATAGCTCGTGATTTAATGACAACTTGCTATTAATCTCTTCTGTAAATATCCCATGAATAGCATGTTGTTTTTTCATGTAAGATTTTGGCTTTGGGAAAAAATGGCCATAAGATTTAAATGTTCATGAAAGTTATGAATCAGGTTGAAAGCCTGCCAACTGGTGGCCATAATATTTTATAAAGTAATAAATCTAAATGGCCTAAGGGACATGAAATAATCATCTCATCCCTAGAAGAGAGCTTATAAAGTATTGAAAACACAGGGAGTTTATGAAAGTACTATTTACCAGAATTACAACATCCCTTGCAACAATTATGAGAATGTCAGCCAAAGACTGTACTAGGGAAAATTTTCTCCAGAGCCTCTTTGATTTCATGTATTACATCGTATGCCCTCAAAGAGTTTATGTTGGATATGTTGGAACACAACAATCTACTGAGAGGGGAGGTGAATCAATAGATATACAAAAAATATCCCTTAAAATCTTTATGCAGATCAATTATTTAAACTCTCTATGTGCAGATAGAGACTCAATATGAAAATACATGAACATGCACACACACAAACATCACATAACACTAGATATACGTGGAAAACCCAAGATTGGGAAAAACCACAGTGAGAAATGCTGCTAGGATCTACTATCCTAATCCAACCTCACAATCCAATATTCAGTTGCAATGCTTTAAGGGCACCAACCCTAAGGAGACACCAATCCCTTAGTTTTAGAAGCACCCACTCCAAGGAAGCACCCACTCCCTAATCTAAGCACCTACCTAGATATCTGATGACACCCACCAATCAGATTTATAATTAAGGATATTACAAATTGATTACAATTCTATGTTGTAACCTATTTGCAACTGCACAAAGTTTTGCACCCCTCTACTTTTGCTCTGTTTTTCCTCTTCTCAACTAGTGCATTCTCTATCCACCTCAAGAAGCTCTGGATAATCTCTACAACATATGCACTATCTCTTTAGCAACTCTCTTCACAATTCACTATTCCACTGCATTCCACACTTAGTAAAAAATTTGATATCATGAACATTTTGTATCTCCTTCACCAATCTACAGAGATTGCCTCAAAAATCTCATCCATGTATAGATTCTTTTTTAGGGTTTACCTCGTATCTTATTCATCACACAACCTATACATCGAGCCACATGGGTAAAAGCACAAACCCGTGTCACACTTTATAAAGGAATCAACCAACAACAAAAAAAAAAAAAAGAACTTCGATCACATAAAAGTGGTCTTTATGTTTTGAATTTCAAAATGATGTAAACTAATGAAATATAGAAATTTTGATGAAGTTTATTCTTGTAATTTTTCATATTTAAAAAAAAATCATTATTTTTTTATCAATTTAAGAACAAATTTTGAAATGATGAAAATTTTAAAAAAAATGACATTCACGGGACGTCAAGAAAAAAATTGAAAAAAGCTTCATTTTTCCCTGAATTTCTTTTCTTCAAATAGGTAACTTCAATATCTAGTGCATGGAAAAAAGAAAATCAAATTTTGATGTATATTTTTCTCGTAATAATGTTTTAAGGTCAAACTTGTTAGAATTTGACAATTTTCATGGGATGTCAACTATTGTCTATTTTTTTAATCATTTTCAAAAAAAAAAATTATACCCTTTTGAATAGGACTCTCTCCTCTAGTGCACTTTCTATATTTTAATTTTTTTTAATATGTTTTACTATTTTTTAAAATTTCTAATCAACCTCTTTTTTAACTTTAACAATCTACTTGCATTATTTTAAAAATAAAATATATTAAAACTAATAAAAATATTTAAAAAATTACATAGTCGGATTCACCACTCTAAGCTCTACAAAAGGGCATTTTTTATATAAAAAAAACATCATTCTGATTGAAGAAATACTTAGTTGAAGTTGAAATTTTTAGAAAATTCTAAAAAAAATCTAAGTTGGCTGCCAACTAGGATGCCACATAGATAGTTTTGATAGAAAGTGTTTCGACCGAAAACCTTTCTATAGAAACCCCACACATAAAATAAGCCAATTTCAAAGCAACAAAGGAAAAATTTAATATTTTGGATCAGTCGAAACCCTGTGTGCCACGTATATGCCACGTGGTTTTGGTTGAAACCTATTGTTTCGCTCAAAACTATTTATTTGGCTGAAAGTGTGACACAACTTTGTGTTTTTACCCACTTTCACATAAATATTAGATATAGAGAATTTACTAAGAATAGTGTAGTGCTGAAAAACGTCATCGATAACATTTTCACACTTGTTTGGGACCTCCTTATAGAGTTGAGCTTAATGGTGCCTTAACATAGGGTTGTAATGTGTTTAACAAACTCATATTAGGTCTTGGGCCCTTGTGAATTAAATAAACTTAATCATGCATTATTTTAGGTGTTGTAAAGTGTTGTAACACACTTTCACACTTTTCTAGGGTTGTCATTAATAATTGGGCTTCTTTATGCTTTAATTGGCCTTATTTTACAACCACAAGCCTCATTTAATGCATCTTTTCGAGGATGATCTCGACACAAATCAACATCCAATTATAATTCATGTGTTTTCAGGTTGTGTGGCCCAAATTTAGTGATATGAAAGTCATTCGCCACCTTGGGTGTATGAGTCCCACCTAGGTTTTTGGGTCTCAATCTTGGTTTCACACCTTTCTAAGAATTTTTGAATTTGGTCCCATAAATTATGCCTAAAGGAACTCATTCACCAGTTTGGGTGAATGAGTCCCGTGTGGCCCAAAATCAAAATTAATTCAAATTCTTGGTAGGATTTTATCCTCCTAGATCTGATGTTAGCTTGTAGTGTCAAGTAATTTCAGGAATTATTGCATAATTAAACCTATGAACAAAAGGTTCTTTCACTCATTTTAACCTAAGACTTTTGTTAGAGAATTCATAATAGCAAGTTTGAGTTTGCAAGAGAATCCACATGTTTACAAGAGCATTCAAGAGTCTTCAAGGGCAAATTATCAAGCATTCTAGAGCATTATTCAAGCATCAAGCATTATGTAAAAGATTTCATGCATCATGTTTATTTTTGAGCTAAAAATTGTGATGTAAGCTTTTATGATTCAAGCTAGCATTTCATTCAAGATCTATCCTATTCAAGCAAGAGTTAAAATCTACATCCATTGGAGCCATCTCATACATGTTTGCAACACTTCATTTCTAGGTTTTGGTGAGTTGCAACATCTTATTTTGTTCATTCATCATTTTCCATTCTTATTTTATTTCATTTCAAGGTTTGATTACCAAAATAGGGTTTGACCAAGGCAAACCCCTATCCACTAACAAAACAATATTTTTTCCTCTCTTTAGTGTGTGATTTGTAGGTTTGAATTGAAGACACATTGAAGAGCAAGCTTGGAGAAAGTTGTCAAAGTTTTCATCAAACATTGGAGAACATTGGAGAACACCTACAGGTTGATTTATAGAGATTCAAATTCAAAAACCTGAAGAAACAAATTTTACAAACTAAGAAGAGAAAATTTAGACCTTTAAGTTCTATAAAACTCTAACTGGACTGATTCGCCAGTTTTGGCTAATGAGTTCCAATTTAGTTTAAAATTCATATTTTCAGAGATTTAGATACCCATTTGCCAGATTCCTGTTCCTATACAAAAACCTAGATCTAGGATTGATTCACCTAGCTTGGCATATGAGTCCCAGTCAGCATTAAAGTCAAAATTTCTAGCATTCTAGAGCCTCATTCAATCATCTTCAAGTTTCTAGGTACACACATTCCATCCTGCATCTTTTTGTTTTATTTTACATACTTTTCTAGGTCATTTAGTGAAGCATTGCAACATATTAAAGTTTGGCAAATTGTACACTTTGTATTACATTTGTCATTCCAATCCCTAGCTTGGTGGTGAACCCCTCATTAGTTTATAATCATCCCCTAGAACATCCCTATTGCAAGATCTCTTTCTCCTTTTCATTGAGATCTCAAGGGTTATCCTTGAATGAAAGAGAGTGAATATTGTTATTCTATCTCCTAAGCATAAAAGACATACAATTTTCCACCTTTCAAATAGAAACCCATCTAAACACTAGAATCAGATATGCATTAAATGTTATTAAATTTGTTTATTCGATCTGATTTTGATCTCTCTCGACATGGTGATCTATGTCGTCGACCTAAAAATCAAATATCCAATCAGATGGTCGTTGGAGTAGTTGAGTGAATTAAATATGTTCACTATGTCAGCTATTGGTCAGACCAAATCCACATTCGTACGCAACTATCCATTTGTGATCTTCAAGTTTAAACCTAAGTTGTCGATTTACTTCTTCATGTCATGATCTACTAACTCTCCTTTTACCTCAACATCTTTATAACATCACTATTGGATTAATCTCCTTTAAACCTATGGCGTTGATCAATCTGTTATCACCACACAATTCACAACAAAGATGTGAATTTTTATATCGAGCAATCATCATTTTCCATCTATCTTCGCATGTCAACGTCTTCATTGTGTCAAAGGGACCAACATTTTGTTTTCTCGATATTTATCTTTCTCCTTGATGAATTCCTTAAGTTAATTATACGCCCTTTCTATTTTTTGTTACATCAAAGGGACTTAAAACTACTCAATCCGATATCCAAAAGTATCTTCAATCTTTCCACCAGAGAAGTCTTGGAACTGTCTCTTCAAATTTCTATTGTTACTTTGATGTATCTAT
Source organism: Sequoiadendron giganteum (assembly GCA_007115665.2). NCBI lineage: Eukaryota > Viridiplantae > Streptophyta > Pinopsida > Cupressales > Cupressaceae > Sequoiadendron > Sequoiadendron giganteum. Next base: position 628,527,185 of record CM021101.1, read on the forward strand.
GGTAGATCATTTCATCGAAGGGACTCTAAAGCATCTCCTCCCGATATGTTGTAGTTTCTTCGATGATGTTTTATGTTGCAAATTTTTTTATCAGAGGGACTTTAAATTAACTCCTACCTATATGGTGTAGTCTCCCTGATATAGGTTATTTCACCATATTCTCTACGAGCTAGCGATATAATGCCATCTGGACATACTGATATCATACACCACTGGCTCGTATCGAATGGGTGGTCCCCACTAGTCACATGTCATCCTTGTTAGCATCGTGCAACAAACAACACTAATGTGAGTTGACATGTTGGACAATCATATTGTGCCCCCTATCTTCACATGTCACCATCCACCTTTACCGCTCTACTCTTTTCATGGTCCCACCAAACACTGTAGTAGGCACCATCAAATCTTCACCATTCAATCTCCACTATTTCCCACTATCATGCGGGACTTAGACGGGGACACATTGGACATACATTACAAGTTGGCGGGCACCATTGATCTTCATCCTTACGACACACACCGTTGATTTTTCTTAAGGAATCTTCACCTGATGAACCCGAAGCACTAGGAAAGAGGGTCGGTTGTCCACATGACTTCAAGGGTTTAAATTATAACTTAAGCAACCAACAACCTGTGAGAGACAATCAACACAAAAATATAAGCTTGTTCGGTGCCATGACTGTAAACCCTTAGGGTTTATTTGCAAACCCTAGTTCTATCTGAGAGAAAAGATAAACCATATATGAGCATTCAACACATCATTTGAATTTGCAAATTATATTTTTGGAATATACTCAAAAAACCCACATCAGATTTGTTGCATGTTTCACCTCTATCTTCTAGAAGAACCCTTTGCAACAATATGTCAACATTTCATGACATTGTTGAAATATTTGAGCAACTTTGCAACATTTGCAAACACACACTCCTTTCACCAACAACCTATACCAATGCTTCCAAAATCAAACCCACTACACTCCTATGACATCAATGCCAACAATCTCCCTTATAGGATCAACTCAATATCACTTCTGATCCCTCTTTTGACATCAGTGACAACAATATGCCAACATGATAGTTCATCTTTCTCTCCAACCATGTTGGAGGTCTCATCTAGAAGTAGAGAATCATCACATCCCTACAAAAAACAACATAATATGCATAGTTCTATATCATCTTTGTATAATTCCATTAATAAGCTTCTAATCCTCTCTATAGCTTTTATTTTTCACACCAACACAGATTATGTTTGGAAATCACAACCTTGATTAACAAAAACTCCAAACAGAATAGACTTATGAATTTAGGGGTGCCCTGATAAACAATCATCTAAACAAGAAAATACTCTCTAATAATTTCAACATTTTTACTAAGGCCTAAAGTACACAAAAAAGTATCTCTATCTCACATTAACTAAACAATCATGATATTGCAGGCGTAAAACAAAAGTAACATTTTTGGGTTCTCTTTTCATGGCCATCTCCATCACAGACCTCACCACAACTTCTGCCATGGAGCGTCTAGCTCTATAAAATCCTTTGTACAACTGTTGCTACTTTTGATGCCTATTTTCATCATCCACAAGAAATGAGGTTACTATTATACAAAAAATGATCAGTATAGATACCATCTATCGTGTCATACTCATTACAGGAGAAACCCATTTATTGAAACTCATTATATTTATCATGGGAACTCATAGAGAAATCTTAACAACTCTGTATTGAATGTGAATAACGAATACTGGTGTCTGTAAATTTTTTGTTTCTCTAATGTAATGAAAGGTAAAACTGATTGTATGAAAGAATTAAAGCATGTGAAAACTAAAATAGTATGTAGACAAGGGATCTAACACATATCCTGAAAAGAGAATCAAAACTTCTACATCATTCATCTCCATCCAATTTTTATGTCATTGGTTTCATTGCAAGAAGGGAGCACCTACCATATTACTCATTCAATCCACTACCAATCATTGATTTTATGGACATTCTTGCCAAACTAGGTCTAATGAGATTACTGAATGATTACTTCCTCCTCTTAAACACATCCACATTAATGTAAATTCCACCTTGCACACTTGGCCTACTAGATAAGATCATCTTACTTTACATGTCATCTTAGCTAGACTGAATTAAGTGTCTATAAAGCATCTCAGTTACATTGAATAAGGCATCCACACACATGTATGGTTCCCTTACTATATCTTAGATTGAGTGAAATGTCCTTGACTATGTCTAATTCAATGACTCTAAATAAGACAAAGAATAGTTGAGGTGTCTATGCATGCTTAGTTCATAGGTAATTTGCAACTACTACACTTCATCTTTGTAAACCTATTTATGCCTCACTAATTAAGAGACCACATTATCAAATTTTAACATCATATCTCTTGTACCTTACATCAACTACTCTTCTCTTGTATTAAAATGTTTATTTTTTTATCATAACTCTGCAGTTACGTATCACTAAATTCCAAAAAATCTGAAATATTGGTTTCAAACCTTTTGTAAATACACAAATCAAAAAGTAGACCAAAATTATCTCATAATCCAGAAACAATATTTCATGAAACCTCCCTTAGAAAAGGAACTTAGAAGAGCATATTTTGAAATGCACAAGGATAAGGCTCTTGGGCTTGATTGTGGAACTTTATATTTTGTACTTGACATATTTTTTCCTAAATTATGCTTTCAAAGTGAAACATATAATACATAAATTAATTGTGATGTTTTCTTATTCATTTACATGCTTACCTTCTTATGTTGTTCTTTAACTTATACGTATATTTCATCCACTCATGCTACGTCATGGCTACAAATTCAAATACTCCTCACATCATTCATCTTTCTAGTGGCAACATGACCACTATACAACCAATACCCTCCATTCTAGTGCATCCAACACTGGTAGTGTCAAATTCACCGTCTACTGTGAATAAACCTACCTTTGTTCACACAAATGTTCAACATCTCATTGCAACAATATCTAACAATTGCCTCGACATCATTGACAAATTCAAATTTGCATGTCAAATAACAAGTCTTGTCAAAGAATTGGATGTCAAGATGCTTTAGGCCTCATTTTCAACTTTCTAGTCTAGTAGCACAAAACTAGAGGGATTGTACAATTTCCTTAGGGACTTGAAGTATAATCAACACTATAATACTATTGTAGCACCTACGATAATCGATGTGTTTTAGATTTACCTTGTCAGTCTGTAGTTCACTAGATAATATTTTTGTTGTAACTATACTAAGCCTACTTATGGATGCAATGTAAAGGAACTTGACAATCTTCTATAAGTGTGCTTAATACACCCTCCCAATATAAGCATTGTAAATACTATCTCCCACAAGGAAATGCTACAACTTTTTCCTACATTGTCTTTTGCCAAAAGAATTTCAATATTAACAATATATTTGTTTATCATGTAAGAAATGGTGTTGCATCCACTTACATGGATATAGAAATGATTGAAATAATACTTTTGATTGAAGAAGATAATTAGGCTTCATCACAAACATGCTCATGTTATGTTTGCAATAGGGAGAGAGGGAGAGATAGGGAGAGACCGAGATAGGAAGAGAGAGATATAGAGAAGGGAAGAGTGAGAGAAAAGGAGGCATATTCATGCCAAGAATTATTCAATCCAAGAGATTGAACCATTAGCTTTTATTGAGTAGACAAGAGAAATTAGATCTCATTGCCTTAAATTTCTTCACTAAGCATGGCGTACCATCTTCCAACATCTATTTTTTTCCTTTTTTATATGAATTGGCATCATGGACCCATCCCAATGAGATTTTTGTTATAAAGGAGCATGAGGTTGTGCACAACCTTGTATAGGTACATTGTTGATATACATAATTTGAATTGTATAGGTGTTTCATCATCACATCTTTACTGATTGATCCCAATTAGTATGGGTGTAAGAGAATGTTCCCATGTCATTGATTTCCTAATATTTGTAAGCACATACTAATCAAAAATTTAGGAGCACTTTTGGACCTAGTGGTCCCATTACATTTTTTGTTGCTTCATATTGTTCTGAGAAATATTTATCGAAAGAAAATTTTGAGAAAAAATATGGAGGTAAAATATAGAATGGAAATATGAAAATTGAGGGAAGACATAATCCTCAACCATGTGGCAAAATTACTATTAACTAATGGCTTCATAATTTCAGCCCCCTCTCTCCATTTAAAATATGCACTATGCAATTTAAAATAAATTTATGGGATCACCTATTTAACCTAAAAACACTGAGCAACAACTCCTCATATTATAATCTTTATAAGAGGTTCATGTCTTTAAAGTGTACCCTGAGTTCCTTGACTAACATTTAAGAAATTATTTTTCTTTGCCTCTTGGCAACAATTGTAGTTTTGTTTATCTCCTTGTTCCAAAACTTAGATGGAACTACTTCTCCTTGGCCTCATTTGTCATAGGATCATGGTGAGGCTCTTGGTTAGCTATCTTGAGCACACATATCTTTGTTTCTAGTTTGTCACTTTAACTTCTATCAATTTTCATTTTATATCAATGATTCCTTGATTGACAACTTTTGAATTTCTTATATCTTTTGAATGAGGGTTGATGAATCATGAGATGCAATAAATAAGATAGTGGTCCTATGAAAAATCCAATGGGTATGATCCAACATCTATAACAAAATATTCTCACTAATCATGTCTGTCATCTACAAAGGAATAATTTTTGTAGACGGGTTCTCATGCTAAAACTTTAACAAACTGTGCTCACTAATGGGTTTCATGGCCTCAAATATTCTTGTGTGCTTATGCACTAATACCTTTATTTAAATTAACTTAAAAAAATATTTGTACATTCCTCAAAATATCTTGCTTGTTGAACTTAGTTTTAAGTAAGAGAGAAAAAGTGAAAAACGTAGTTCATACTTACTTTATCTTGTTTTCCACTACAATTTTATATTTCATGTATTTTTGTCTATGTTATTTCAATTGATATTTTGAATCAAAATTCTCTTTCCTTGGGATGCCATGCTAGATGATTTTAATATTTTCCAGGCTGTGTGATAGAACTTTATAAATATGTCAGCTGGAATATAAAAAGAGTATGGTCAAAGCTTATTATAAAATTTAACTATGTTTTCCATTTAAATTAGCTTATATAATACTAGTACGTTTTTTTTTTTGAATTAGAAAGATCTACCAACTATCCAATTAAGTTTATTTTAAAAATATTCATTTTTTAATTAATTTTAGTTTGGTATAGGTCTATTATTCTAGTTTGTGGTATGGATTGCGAAAGAGGCTCCAAAAGGACAACTCTTAGAAGGTCGAGTTGACATATTCATTACAAGTCTCCCACAGATTATATTCATCAATATTTCCAACCCTATTTGAATCCAACCCTCTTGGATTCATTGAACAAGGATTCATATCCATATGAATGTTGGATTTTTTCTCCATCACAGAAAATACACAGCTCCCACCTTAATTTGTTCAACAAATTCTCTCCCATTTTACTCAAATATAAATTGTATAACCAAAATTTGTAGAAAATTTTATCTTTTAATTTAAATCTATCATACTCTCTTCTTTGATGCATTGTGAGTAACAATTTTTGTTTGTGATTTACTAATGTATCATTTAAAATTTCCGATTACAAGTACTTCAATTTAAAATAACCCAACACTATGGGATCTTTGTGACCAACTGTGACTTCTGACTTGTTGGCATAGAGAATGATAAACTCTATAACAAAAATATTAAAGGAAAGGTTTCATATTCACTATAGCCACAATTGACACAAAATTAACTAATATGTCTTCGGTATACCCATAACACACAAAGGTGCAATTGCTAGTAAATAGATATTGGAACAAAATAATTGATATTAAATATTAGATGGTTTTGAATTTTTGCGTTGACAAGATTATCCCTATCTTTGTGGTATATGTATTATTTTTAGTGTAAAATTCCTTCTTAATCCCCTTTTCATTATGGTTCGACAGATGTTAAAACTTTATTTTTCAAAGTTTCCATTTTGGTGTAGGAAGGGGATGTTAGTAAGGGTTGTGGTTCTTGGCTTTACATCTATTAAGGGTGAGGTCTCATGGGGGGACTTCGGGATCTATTTTGAAGGAGCAAGGGGTCCCATGAAGAATAAAAAGAAAATGCTATAGGATTAATTAGAATATTTTTCTCAACAATAGCAACCCCCTTTTTAGCTCAAAAACTTAAGTGGGTGCAAAAGGGGTGGGGCTAGAAATTGCTCCACCATCTTAGAATTTTTTTCTACCACTCAAGTCAATCATATGAAATTTTAAAATTCTCACCAATTTTTTTTAATTATTTTATATTTATTTAAGTTGTTGAATTGAATATGCAAAATAATAATTCACGAGACCGCCAAATTCCATAAATATAGGAGCTTAAACTTTTAAGCTTAAACTATGATATAAAATTCATGAGACCACCCACTTTAAAATAATCCTAAAAAATCTCAGCAACACTCACTAATTGTTTTTAGGAAGCCCCCCTCCATTGGACCCCACCCTAATTAAACTTGTTCAAGAATTTTTTGTCTTTTCAATAAAAATATATTTTATGCATATCTTGCAATCATCTACAAGACTATATTTTTTTGAAGCATTCTATTAAATATTTCATGTGTCTTGTCTATGCTTCCACATTTGGAATGTATGTCTATTAGAGTAGTTGCAATTACAACATTTAACATAATTTGTCTATCATTTATGTTTTGATGGATGTCCATAACTATATAGAATTTGGCTTTACACATGATAATTTCATTTGCTTCAAAGTTTCTAAATCCTTTACCCATAAATATATTTTGTGCATATCTTGCAATCATGGAATTCTATACGACCAAATTTCTTTGAGGCATTTTGTGAAATAGTTTGTACATGTTTGTCTATGTTTTGACATGTCTACTAGGGTAGTTGCAACTATAATATCTCACAAATTTCGTCTATCCTTTATGCTTTAATGGATGTTTATACACCTTATCCCAAAGCTTCCATTTTGACATAGGCTTGGAGTACATTGGAATTTTTTTACTTCTACCACGACCTTCACAATAAATTATGTTAAAATTTAAATAAATAATAATTTATGTAGAAATTCTCTCTTGAATGATATTAACTTGTGATTAATTTTCTTAGTATCTTATATTGTGGCTTAAAGTGCATGTAAATCATCCTATATATTATGTATAACAAAAAAAGAAAAATTATAGGCAACTCTTAATATCTACGTACACATATAGACACAACTTCTAATTAATTAGTGCCTCCAATTGAGATTTTTAAACTTGCTAAGGAAGCTAATATTATACCTTCCAAGCCATGAATTCTTCTTGAGCTTATGAATAAGAAAAATATAATGATTCTTTTATTATGAATATTTGCATCAATTTCCTTCAAGAAAGGATCATGCAAAATAAATGAAGGAATTAAAAATTCTATTGAATCAAGGCCTCAAAAACTACAAACAAAATTCCATCACATTTTTAGTTGTCTGAAATCCCCTTCCATTATGCTTTGATATATATGTATGTATGTAAAACGCCATTATATATATATATATATATATATATATATATATATATATATTGTAAAAATATTTGTATATGATAACTACATAATATTTTATATAATTATTTAGGTTAATTAAATAAATGCAATTATTTAGTAAATAATTAATCTAGATAATAGAGTTAAGACAAGTTAATGACCACGTTCACTACTCATATGCCACAAGACATGAATTGACATGCAACCATATTCCATGCCCTATGCCATCATGTACAATTGATTTTATTTCCAAACTTTGAGATTTAATTTATTTTAATTTATGTTTGAACAAAAAATGTTTACAACTTAGATATTGATCTAATAGTAAACAAAGAATAGAAAAAGAAGACAATGGTGATCACACAATACTTAAATTAAAAATAATCAAACTTATATCATCCAATAATAGTAAAAAATCACTAGCTAAATAAGAGACAAATTCCCTATAAACTTCCAAAATCACTACAAATATAATATTCCATCTAAAAAAAATATTCACAAGAAACAAAATTATGAAAATAAACTAAAGGATCAAGATAGAATAACACATATCCCACACCACATGTGTTCTTAACCACCTTAGCTCAAATTTCACTAACCACACAGACTAACTTAAACATAAATATGGGAAATACATTTAAAAATAAATAATAATTTCAAGAATACACACAAACATGAATGATCATAAAGAAAAGATATACATAAGTAGAAACACGTGACAACATGAATATATATAATAAACACAACCCTCTATCCTTGGCATAACTTGGATCAATCACTAGAGTCCACTTCAAAGGACACACATAATTATCCTAGAACACATTTCCATAATAAGTTAGAAAAAAATACTAATAGAGAACACCAACTCACTATTAATTTAATCATACGAATACTCCATGATCAACAATAGGATACTCCTCATTCTACACGAATGCATAATTATCCTAGATTATATTTACCACACACATAACAAGTTATTTATTTTATATTATTCAAGTCATAGAATTTAATAGTTGGAGACTATCATAGGAAATAGAAATATATGTATGCAATAGTGTAAAGACATTGTAAGCCTCAATGCATGGTCCAGTAAATCCTCATGAGATTTAATGCATATAGAGAAAAGAAAAATCTCATAACTTAGTAAGAATAAGGAACTTGGATAAATAAGATTCACAAGACTACACACAAGTACTCAAGTATCCTTAGGTCAGCTTTGAGTTTCAACTTATCTCACATACTCATACCTAATACTCAAAATTATTTATGAATCACAAATGAGTAACTACATCTACATGCTTCATACATAGAAGAAACATGCACTCTAACCATATAATAAATTTATTTAGACATATATTTACTATTAGGGAACATACTTTAGCCTCCTACAAACCTAATAATACTTTTTGGAAAAAAAAACCTTTTCAAACATTGAAATAAACATTCTAGATCAAATTTGACAATATTATGGTCACATCCTAAGGAATCAACTAAAAATGTGAACTGACCCTATTTTTTGTGGTCATTTCCTACCTTTTATAATATTCTTTGGGGTAATTGTGGCCCTATCCAAAATACTGATTTTTTAAAATTTATTTTCATAATATAATGACTCAAGGTTTAATAATCTCCCTAGAATATTAATGGCATTTACATCACTTTGATACTTTTATTTACCATATTTAAGGAAATTATTCATGACTTGAAGTCTTGAACCTAAGTTTACTCATGATTACATGGCTAGGTAAGCTTAAAGGAAAAAAAATTGTTAAAAATGTAATGTGTCACACTTGTATACCTAGATAGAGAAACCATGATCAATAAACCAAATTGTATTAGGTCATTTGATTTAAACTAAGGTTAGATAGATAGAATCCAATAATTAACTTTGTCTAAGACTTTACAATTTTTATACTCAATAGGTTTTCATAGACACAAATATAGGCTAACTCCTTCAAGATAGAGCTTGATGATAGAGTCATAATAGGATAAAATCTAGAAACATGCTTTAATCATGAGTAAAAAATCAATATTTTTTCCAAAATAATAAGAGTACAAAACTTCATTAGTGCTAAACAAGTCACAAATTGAATCTAAAGGAAATATATGGCCTAGATAAATAATGACAGTTGTAGCCAAAATTTAATTTCCCTACCAAGTTAGTTCTAAGCATTAGTGAACTTAAATAACTAGAAGCATAAGCTAAGAGGGTCCAAATATCCAATACACAAAACTATCCAGTTGTAGTTATAATATAGTTATAAACTAAATGTAAAGATCACAACACCTACAATTTATTTAGTTAAAAAATAAATCTCAATTTTGTAAAGTTTTTCCATTTAAATTCATTCACAAGGAATATAACTAGAGATAAAGGTCTTTCATCAATATTTCAAGCTCTAGAAGCTAATAATTAGAATTTACAACCTGTAAAACTTATAAAAATCAAATATATTTATTAATGCCAACAACATGATATTTTATTTTGACTATCAATAATGTAAATCAATATTTCTTATGTCAGTTATAATTATACATAACATGTAATATAGTTTCAATTACTTTCGAGCACATGGGATTCAAGGATCAAGGAATTAATACAACTAGAATAATAGTCCACTAGTATGCACATAATTCACTTATTCATGGCACAATATTTTACATTACTTTTACAATCTTATGTAACTATCCAAATCTACATAACCCTTTTATTTTAGAGGGCCCCAAATTTTATAGAAGTCCAAGTTACCATCTTTCATTTTCATCTCTAGGATTTAGTCAAAAGGAGTAAGCCATGATTCACTCTTCCTTTTGGTTTGATCAATCCATATAGACTCTCACCATACCCAACTTAAGATTTTTTAATTAATAAGAAAGGGTAAAAATAATATACAATAAATTAAACAAAATAAATTTATTTTTCAAAAGAATATCTCCCCAAACATGTGTTTTCTAATTGGTGCCTTTGAAAAATAAAATTATTTACAAGATTCTTCTCTTGGGGCATGGGAGATACTATTACCTATCTATCAACATAGATTAATCATAATTAGCATTATAATCATATTTAAATATCTTAGACAACCTAAAATATGAAATGGTGGTAGTTTTTATTCCTTAAGAAACCCTTCACAATGTTAGCATAGATGTAGTTAATGGTGACATTGTCTATCCCCTTATAAACGCTCCATAATAATATTAGACCTCTTTAGACATCCTTAAGGAATAGTGGAGTAGGCTGAACATTTGCCTCTAAAACCCTCCCCATTCAATTTTAGTTTAGATGTTCCACAAGATAAGATAATAATAGTTCATCTCCTTCAACCACATATCACAAATAGGCAACACAACCATGAAAAAGGTGTCTACTCCTAGGTAGCACAAAATGATTTAAAAATATATACCTAGGAGTAAAACCATATCATGTAATAAGAGAAACACTAAAAGAGTACCCATTAATTTACACACATCACAAGAAGGCTAGATTGTTTATGAATAACTCAAAAAGGAAATGCTTGTCTTTAGATCCTATATGAATCTTACCATCTCCTAAACATAAAAAATTCATTCCTTTATCTCTTGAATTATTCTTGATTACTTTCTAAAAATTGCATAGAAATAGCTCAAAGAAGAATGGCCAAATTTGTTAAAAAATATGGAATACTAAATAAAAATGTATTTCTCATCTATGAGGGCATTATGATGGGTAGTGTTCATAAGAGCCTAATCATAGATTTATAAGGGAGTGCCACGTCAAACTCCTAAAATGGTTTGAGGCCACATGGCATCCCATTCTCCTTCGTATTGGATTTACTAATTTTTCCTACACGCCTACATTATTTCTCATTAGACTTAGACTCACTATGCAAGGATTGTACATCCACATAGGTATAATCAATGTCATCAATGAAGGAAATGAAACACACTTTACCACCATCCAACATTAATAAATGAATCCCTATTGTGAAGTAACTAATTAGTTTTCACCACTAACCACATCCTTTACCCATGCTACCAATTGAATCATTCCATAAGCTATACTCTTAGACTCGTAGGAAACAAAAAAAGTTTCAAATTCCAAGGCAACACAATCTAAAATAATTTTCCACCATTACAAAATTGAGGCAAAATAATGTAGTCTTTAAAACAAAACTACACCTTGAGAAGCCATAAGTATACTATTCACACACAAAGGGGGCTAATATTAGTTAAAATAAATGTGGTGTACAATAAGACAACATGATCTATAAATAACATGACTCAGAATCAAGTGGTGCTAGCATTTATAGGTTTTAACACTTAGACTATGGTTAAATTTAATAAAAATAAACATCTATATGATTCAAAACTCAAAAATCCTATAAATTTCTCACTTGACTCATCTTGTACTTGCACACTCAATCTATAACTTAAACACATCATGGTATAAATAGCCAAAGCACAAGTATCATGACACTAGTTAATTAAACACAAACATTATATGAACAAACAAATTGATTATGACAAAAAAGTAATTTTTTAAGTCTAATAAAATACATGAAATTCAAACCAAGTAAATTTTATCTATCATAATTAAGAGTGAAACAAACCCATATCATAATAGATTGTCAAAAACATTAATACATAATCCATCAATCTTATTTATGATATTTTAATACACACAAATTTAAATATGAGCAGTACAAAATATATTTAAATAGTGTCATAAGGTCACAAATAATTACACTTGGCTCATTACATATGAGAATTCTTAAAGGATAAACATAACCTTGATCGCTTTTCGATTGTGACCACTAGTATCAAAAGCTTTTTCTACTTCTTCTTGCGTGAACCCAAAACGATGGGTGATAAGAGGTTTGACATCTAGCTTTCCAGAACTTAAAAATTCCAAGCAAAGAGGCCATGTGTTTCTGTACCTAAATATTCCAATAACATCCACTTCCCTGCCACAACAATCCACACAATTAAAAATATAAATTGGAAGGAATAAAATTATAACAGTTTTACTTTGAAAATAAGAGTTCAGATTCAAAATATAAGGCCTATATTGAGCTTTTTGGTCACTTTAGCTACAAAACCTCTCTACAATTTGGACTGTAGCGTGTTCCTTTTCATCATTTTCATGGGATATACACTTTCTCACTTTGGTGCTCCTAACTTCACTCTAGTACTATAGTATTTGAGAAACATCAAATAAGGCATTAAATCATGAACTCCCATTAGTATGGGACAGCACTCTATCACTAGTGTACTAGACCTTTTGGAATCAAACTTGTGTCACTCATTCTCCTTTCGGTAGTGTACTAGACCTTTTGGATTTTACCTTGTTCCACTCATTCTCCTCTCATGACCATTGCATTATAATTGATAATAGAACGAATTAGATCTGTATAATTGATAGTAGAAGGAATTAGATCTGTATCATACCTACAAGCAGCAGGAGGAAGTGGTACTGTCATTTCATGATGTCCCATGCCCACAAGGCATACCTTACCACCTGCACGGGTGGCCTTGAGAGCTGTTGTCATAGTTTTGGAAAAACCAGCACAATCAAATGTTATGTCTATGTCTTTCCCCACAGCTTTCTGCAGTAGTCGTACCTCTTCTTCAATGTCCTATGTAACATACAAAGGTTCGAAATTAGTTCTTTTTTATATATTATAACTTATGCACAACTAGATATATTTGAGAGAATAATTTATACTTCTGTGTTCATAGAGACTACAACACAGTCATCGGCACCGAGTTTCTTAGCCATGGCGAGACGCTCTTCATTTATATCACTAATCACAATGCGAGGAGCTCCAAATGCTCGTGCACAAAGCAATGTGAGAAGACCAATTGTTCCTGCCCCCATTATGAGAACAGTTGTTTCGGCCCCTATATTTGCACGACGACAAGCATGAATTCCAACACTCAGTGGTTCACACATAGCACCTTCTTCTAAGCTCACATTCTCAGGTAACTTAAAACACAATTCTTCAGGATGTATAATCTACAAGTTCCATGAAAAACATAATTGATTACATACAAGGAAGAGATTAACGTTACCCCATATATAACTTAATTAAAAGTAAACTAAGTCCTTAAATGATAGATTCTTTCGACTAGATGAAACGTAGACCTTTTGAGCAAGTGAACCAGGCAACGGAGGTGTTCCAAAGGCCTTCACTTGCTGGCACAAATTGTAATAACCCTCCATACATGGTTTACATCCTCTGCACGGAATTGCAGGCTCCAGAGACACCCGATCACCAACTGCCAGATGCTTCACCTCACGTCCCACCTCCTCAACTACTCCTGCACATTCATGCCCTAGAACGTACGGCCCCTCGATCACGAAATCGGCGAGTCTTAAATGCTGCATTTAATTAAAATAGAATAACTTTGAACGTTCACGAGACCAAAAGGACTTTATGATTCGAATTCCATACTTCCTAATCAAAATATTCCTATAGAATAAGTTCGTTTAAGAAACCAAAATAACCTATCATCCAAGACCCCTACTTCCTAATGATGAATCACAGAAATAATACAATACATCTAAATCATGAACATCCCAGAGTATTTCAATGTTAATAATGGCCTTGCAGACCTTGAGAAAGTGTACATCGCTCCCGCATATGCCCGCGGCTTTGATGCGCACCTTCACTTCTTTGTCACCTGGTACAAAAAAGAGAATAGAACTTAGACGACTTGTTTTTTTTTCAACTAATCCAAATCAGAGTATGATATGAATGAAAAAGGCAACAAGAGTTGAAAGGAAAAAAACATAAAGATCAAAGTATAGATTGTTGAATGTGATTCAGAACTTCCATGAAAAAATCTATACAATTGATTAAAAAAACAATCTAAGACTTTGAAAATTAGGATTGAAAATGATGTAAATTGTTCATACCAAGGGGAGGAAGCTGCAAGTGCTTCATTCGAATGGTATTCACTCCACACAGCCACGCTGCTAAGTTTTCATCAGCGCCATTCTCATCCATTCCTATTGAACTCATTGTTGTTATGGCTGTGAGGCTCGCCTGTAAATTCCAGGTATTTATAGGGTTTGAGGGATTAAGGACGGCAGCCTGTAGTGCCGGCGAACTGTTGCCATGCCATTAATAGGACAGAGAGGCAGCAAAGCAACTGCGAAACCGTGGGATGCTGATGTGAGATGACGTCTAAGAAAGTTAACAATCATTGTCTGCCACGCCACTACCAGTCAAAAAAAAAAAAAAAAATCAGATACGGAAATGCAACCCCATGTGCATTCTAACTTTATGATGAATGAATGAATGAATGATTTTAATAACGTCTACGAGACTATCAGTTTATGGGACTTAGAGTCTGATTTTTAACCATTTTCAGGTTCCTTTCAATGTCCGTTCATCTATTATGAATCTTGATCAGGAAGTTAGCTGTCTTGAGGAGCCTTGCCTCTTTAAAGAGCTCATTTAGATTACCCACCTTCAAGTTGCTCTCATAATGGATACAAATTAGATTGAGCCGCTGGACAAGACTAGAACTTCCACGTTGTTGCTTAGAAAGGGATGTGTCTCATCTCAAATTCAGACAATATTAGTCTTATCATAGCAATTAACATGACAAATGGTGTAATTTGTTTTCATTTTTAGAAATAGTCAAGCATAAGGATAAATGACGTAATTTATTTCCTTATTAAAGAAATAGTCAAGCATAATCTTTTTTTTTGTTTATTTGATATGCAGTTTAGTTGTACTATTACTTGTGCATCTTAATTGTTATAGCATTTGTTGATTTAATGTCCAACAGTTTTAACAATATTGGATCAATAGTTGTGATTTTAAAGTCATTAGTGTTGATGATGACTACCCATAATTGAGTGAAATGTATTAATTAGATCTAAAAAACAACAAATCAAGTGATGTCACTTCAACACACTAATAAAACATGTCTTAGTGCACAATTATCGGTCTCACTACTTTTTTGTGTCTTTTTGGACACCTTGATAAAAAGCATGTTGATGTGACATCATATTTGGTGATGTGGCCTTGAAACCTTAGTTATAAGTAGGGGACTTGCCAAGTAAACTATTGTAAAAAATTGGGAGTGATTTGAAATTTTCATGTAGGATTTTGAGAAGCATGAAGTTAGGGTGCTTAACTAACAGATCCTCTCCCCTATTGAATGAATCTTTATAACTTGAAATTTTACTACTTAAATTTAATGTTTCAAATCCACATCATCAAATTTCATGCTATTAATATTCTCCATCATAACAAATATCTTAAATAACACCTTTTTCTATGCCTTACCCATAATAGACAAATGGGGCACCCAATGTTTGAAATTGGTTGCACCAATAATTGAACATTTCACACTCAAATATTGTACAAACAAATATTCTTCTCAATATTTTTTGTCATAAATTGAAGTGCCTATTTCACCTAAATATGAAGATACACATAATAAATTTAACATATTAACACAATAAACCAAATATCTTTTACGTAATGATATACATAAAATATGTTTTATTGAACAAGATTTAACCTTAAATCTAACATTCATATATTCATGTTGAATTGTGTTTACCTTAAAACATTTTTGCCTCACACCAAATATAGCACCACCATGTAACAATGCTCCCCAAATGCTTATCTACCACTTTCTCTCTAAAACAACTCATCTTTTGGCTTCCCTCTAGAATAGGTGCCATGAAACAATTGTAAGTATTTAGAAAGGAGTCCATGATATCCCTAAAAAAAAAATTGTTCATTTCACTCTAGTTGTAGCATGGAGTTCCTTTTTCCTCACAATTATTGACAAAGTGAAATAACATTTCACTAGGTATTGACAAAGCCAAATGTTTTTTGGTTGGGATTCTTTGAGCAAGGCATTGGTTTTATTTTCACCCTAGGTCAAAGTGAGTTAGGGTGTATAATAAATTATAAAATATGTCTTTTGACATCATTAATCTTAAAGGGTTATTTTTATACTAAGTTGGAGGATTTTTTAGAGTTTGCAATTTTATAAAATGAAAAATGTATTTGAATTTCCCTAGTTATGGACCATTTCACTAGCTATTAGCAAAGCTAAATGTCACTTCACAAGGATTTATTGAGAAGGGTGTTGGTTTTATTGCCACACTCTATTAAGGATAGTAAGTTAGGGTGTATTATAAATTATAAAATGTGCCTTTTGACACCATTAACCTTAAAGGGTTATCTTTATAGTGAGCTAAAGGATTTTTTGATTTGCTATGTCTTTGGCTCTATCAATAGCTAGCAAAATGGTATTTGGCTCCATACAATAGCCAATGCATACTCTAAAAAATGGAAAATATACTTGAAATTTTTAGGTTGTTAACATGGCCAAATACTATTTTATGCAGAGTTCCATGGTGCTTTTGTAGATGAATTTTAGATATACTCTCCAAATCCTTATCAAGATATATTTTTTAGTTACCTCTTAGTATTAACCCACTCTTCAATTAGGCGTACATATGTATGTGAAAATATTAAAGAAATCAAGATTGGCTCATGTATTCCTCCTCATTACATAAGGCAGTGTAATGGGTATTCAAATTATAAATTCTAATAGTCAATTACAAGTAAAGTTCAACTTGACCCAATGGGTTATTATGTAATGGAAATGAGCCACATTTGTAAGAAGTTAAACTAGTTCAAATCTAGTGAGAAAATTAGAAGGGAGAGGATAAGTATAAGATAATTACAATGAATTATGGGAGATAAAAAAAAATGAGTAATTCAAGAACAAACTATAAATAACATAACCAATATTCTAAGGAAAGGTAGTGTTCTATAAATACTAGATAAAAAAATATTTTTTTTATTTTTTATTTCATTTTGTGTTTTAGTTTTAAATTTGTGACCTTTTCATTTCTTTTTCTATTTTTTTATTTGGGAGTTTTTTCCATTTTGTATAACGTTTTATATGGTCTTGGATTGTATGTGTCATAGTTGTGATGTATATGTTATTTCTTTCCCTAAATAGTTATTTGTGAAGTAATTTGAATTAGAATAATGGTGTAGGATGCATCTCACAAGTTGTAAGTATGAACTGAAATTTTATTGTTTGAATTTTTTTCCATACTCTCAAGTTTTTAGATTTATAGTTCACATATTTTTACAAGAAATTTCCCCTAGTTTGTGAATATGTTGATAAGAGTTTTTTAAATTCTATATAATTGCAAATTTCTTTAAACCTTTTCCCCATTTCTAATTTAGAAATTTCCTTTTGGCTTCCTCCCTTAATTTACAAAATACTATCATGTAAATTTGAATAGGCTTAAACTTACATTGAGCGTTGCATCTTACGATTTAGAAAATTATTTCAATTAAATATGCATTATTAATTATGTCTAGATTAGGGTTAAATCAACCCTTTCTTATCTAGAAGAAAGATCTTAATGAGTTTAATAAGGTTTTGTTAGGGTGTAGAAAATTAATTTGCATGAATGATATTATCATTTTTTCCTTGCTTAGGATTATCCTCTACTTTTTCCCCATATGATTCTATCAATAAATGTAGGACTATCGTAGAATGGAAATGATGTGCATTTGTAAGAAGGTGAACTAGTTCAAATCCATGTTGTGAGAATGCATTCATTGTTGGCACAGTCAAATAATTTTGAGTTTAAAAAATTAAGAGATATTACTGTGGAAGGAACCCAAATCCATCTATAGGTATATAAAAAAAAAGAATTGGGGCCCTAAAAATCTGAGAACTACTTTGTCAAATTTTGTTTTTTTTTTCTCTCAAATCTCTTAAGAGACTTTGTCAAAACCTTGTATCTAGGAAGGATTGAGAGAATTTGGAAAAATAATGGGACCTTCCATATCATTCACCTACCCAAACTAATGTGTTGGCACAAATAGTTTGGCCAAAAAAATTGAAGAACAAGAACAAGAAAAATGGCTATTGGCTCATTTACATTGCTCTCAAATGAAGAATTTTGCAAGGATGTATTCATTTTTTAAACAATTAAAAAAAAGAGTTAATTTTTTTTTATTGTGGATTAAACCCACATCCACCTATAGGTCTAGATAGAACATTCTTAGGCCCCATTAACTTTGAGAGCTTCTCTAGGGTGATCCCACAATAGTGGTTTACAATTTTTGGCCAAACTGGACACTGCAATTATTATTTTTAACTAAATCTTCATATTCGGGCACCTATAGCGGCTAAACCGTGAGGAATTTGAAGATGATGCAAACTAGAGTCTCATCACATTTTGTTTGTAGATTCTAAAAATATATTTTTCATTTTGGAATCAAATTGCACTTTGTTTCCATCTCCCATGAAAACTGGTTTTTTTTAGAAAACAACATTTTTAAAAAGTGACGCTCACCGTATAGAACATAAATTGTTTTGTATGAAGGATAAAATTCTAAGTTTTTTGAATTTAGATTTTTAACTATGATATCTAGCACTTTCATTTGGTCTCATAGTTTTTTATTTAATATTTTTTCCTTAATAAAGTTTTGAAGTCAAACCAATTGCAATTCAGACATAGGCAGACTGTATACAACATAAATTTTTCTATATGTATCAAAATTCAATTTATTTTTTTAATGGATCAAGGACATCAATACCTAGCATGAACATATAAATTTAAAAAAATTATTTTGATAATTTTCTATTTTTCCACATGTGCAAAACAAAGAGCTTGATTTTCGGTGAAAAACCTATCTTTAATAAAACTAAAAAAACACATACATATAAAACCAAAACATATTAAAATTATATTCGTTGGATAGCTCGTTCTAAGGACTACCATCTTCCAGTTGGGTCTGTGAAGTCTCCTCCATTTTCATCCTCAACCCGAGCTTCGAAGGGTGAAAATTTGGAGTCTTTTTGTGTCAGAGGGTGGGAAGGTGGGAAAAAGGGGGTTCGAGCGAACCTAATGGGTTCTCTTGAACCCTTATCCAGTCGAACGAGGGTTCAATCGAACCCCCTTTCCACAATGGGAAATGTGGGTGCCCACATGCAAAGTGGTTCACTCGAACCCTGGTTCGACTGAACCGCTTTAGTGTTCGTTCGAACATTGAGTTCGCTCAAACCCCTCAAAATGAAATATTTTTGCATGGGTGAGTTTTTTGGAAGTTTTCCTTCCTCACTCGAATTGTAAACCACTTTTGTGGGTTCCCCCTCTATCAATTTTATTTTTCTCTTAGCTCTCTTAAAAGAATTTGTTGAAATCATATATCCCATAAGGACCGGGAGGATTGAGGAATGAAACAAGGCCTCCCTTACCATTCACTTACCAATATTGATATTTTTGTGTAGTTAGCTTGGCCCCATGACACAATGAACACATATTATGGCTATTGGAAACAATAAATTGAATGTCACTGAGGTAATTTGCAAGAATTCATTCCTTGTTTTCATAATAAATTGATATTTAGTTTTTAAAAAAATTGAGAGGTTATTTTGGAGGCACCCCACATCCACCTATAGGTCCAAACAAAATATTCTTAGGACCCAAAAACTCTGAGAACTATTATGTCAAGGTTTTCCATTTTTTCCCTCAAAACTCTCAAGAGACTTTCCTAAAATGATCAAGAGACTTTGGGAATGAAATGGTACCTTACCTATAACTTATCTACCCACCTCAATGTGCTAGAATAGTTGATTCAACCCTATGAAATGAAGAAAAAAACTATGGCTATTGGTAGCAATACATTAAATGCCATTGAGACATTTTGCAAGAATGCATTCCTTATTTACATGGTAAAAAAAATGAGCTGGAAAATAAATATATTTTATTTTGGAGGAACCCCACATCCACCTTTAGGTCCAAATAGAAAATTTCTAGGTTTTAGAACTTTTAGAATTGCTCCATCAAATTTTGACAGTATTTTGCTCTCAGGTCTCTTAAGATACTCTACCAAAACCTTTTAGCTTGGAAGGATTGAGAGACTTGGGGAATAAAATTAGGCTTCCCCTAGAATTCACCTACCCACCTTGACATGTTAGCACAATAGGTTTAGCCCCAAGATTAGAACTTGTGTATGTTTTGCAAATTTTATAATTAATACTAGTGGGAAGACCAAATTGAGTGTCATCAAGTTTATTACTTTAAATTGACGAATTATTTTGGAAGATATGAATATTATAAAATATAGGTAGATGAGGTGTAAATTTATTCCAAGAATGGAGTAGACTAGAAGTCCCTACTCATAGACGAAAGAGATTAATAATTACCCTAAGCACATGAACTAGATCTACAAAACCACTACTAGACCCCATAGAAATATTGTGATGGTAAAATATGGAATCAAACTAGTTTAATGAATCCTTATGAAGTAAGAAGTAGTTGTAGGTATAGAGGGAACTTTAATTTCTAAATAATAATTATTGCAAGTATGCATATCAAACTAGTAAATATCCTAAGAATTTTGGGTTTAATCAAGTATATTTGATGATTTTCATTTTCTAAAGAGAATAATTAGAAAAGGAAGAATCTCCTTAAGAAATAGATAAATTAGGAAAATATTACCACAATTTAAATGATGAGAGAAGTAATAGTGGAATCACTTTATTCATAAATGATTCCATCAAATTCAACTGATGATTCTATCTTCATGAGTTGCAGTGCTCTTGGAAGTCGATAAGTCTTGAAAGTGGGCTTAAAGTTGTAGCAAACGCTTCATCAACCCACTCTTTTGAATCACAGTTATTTCAAGTAAATTTTTTACATGAAGAAAAAAAGCACACCATCTACCTTGTATGAATAGTCTGGATGAATCTGCATTTGGGCTTCTAAAATATTAAAACTCATAAATCATGTCATGTAGTACAATAATATTCATATTTTGTAATGTTAGCTTCATCTATCAACCAAAAAAATCAATGAAATACAGACTTACTTGAACATTGCTTGGACCTATTGTAGAGTTACACCATTTGACGATGGATGCTTCATCTATCAACGTTGCACTATTTTTGTTCTTAAATTATTCTCATGTTAAGACTTTTTTAATACATTCTTCTACACCATCATGATCCCATTTTCCATGCATGGTCTCATAGAAATTCCATGTGTTGAATTTCACTCATCTTATGCATCTTACTCAATCAATAAAACATATGTGAGTTATTAAATTATGATGTACAATTATTTGACCATACAATATGTTGACCAAATATGATGTTACTACTATGCAAATTACAATAGAACATCTAAAATCAACCTCAATGCACTAACTTTGTAGAATGTGTGTGATCACCACTAATATAAAAATGATATTCCCAAGTTATATATTTCTATCTTTCTCTATATTTTTAGGAGCATGAATGAATTCTATATGCACGGATGAGCAAAGTTATAGTACTATGATTGAACCTCATTATGTAATTGTAGTCTATAATTCTCTATAAATTCTAGTATTGAAACGATGGTATGAAGAGGAAATTTTCCTTGCATAAATTGAATTACATCTAACCATCAAGCTCTATGCACATATCTTGCATTTTCATACACTATATATTCTCAAAAAATACATATAAATTGATATATCGATATTTTTTCAACTCACTACTTCACACATTTTTGTCCCTTTACCATATTTTAGAATGTATGCCAATAACTTATATTTTATAAAATTTAAAAGTTCATTTCTAATTGCATGTATATTATATATGTATACACAATTTGTCAAACATTGCAAACCATCATAACTATCCAATATTTCATCCAAACATGTTTTTTAATAAAATAATTACTCATCTTATCTTTCAAATAAAATATTTAAAATGAAATATCTTATCAATCTAGATGAAGATTCTAGCATACACTTATAAAAATATTGTGCATGTGTGATTTATTTTGACATAAAAATGTTTTGAAATTTCAATACTATTGACAAATTTGGAGAAAATTTTCTTTTGAGACACAAAAAATAATTTAGATGTGGCTTGTATTTTTGACAACCAATTCTCATTTTTACAAAATCTCTTAGATTAAGTGATATATTTGTGTTATTTTTCTAAAATTATTCAATTAGGGATTTTAAGGCTTCAACTATGACTTTATCTTTATGTGGAATTCTACCAGAAAATGCTTATATATATGTAGTTCATTGTTATTTGGGTCCTAAACTCTTCCACATCTCCCAAAGGAGTTTATTAGTATTTTTTTACTTATTTTTAGTGCTCAACTTATTTTCATTATTAGGTAATATTTGTTTGTTTGATTACTTATTATAGTTTATCTAATTTCACATTGTGTAACATTACTATCTTTGGTGCATGAGATTGAAGCCAACATTTTGTATGCATTCAATAGAATTTTTTTACTATTAATATTTGATGTATTTAGTCCAAGTATCTTCAATATGGGTATAAACTTAATATTTATCATAATTTAACAAAAAAAGGCATCTTCCTTTTTTATTTGAGTTTTCAAAAATATTTTTCATATTGTATTCACATTTCT
This sequence comes from Sequoiadendron giganteum, assembly GCA_007115665.2. Lineage (NCBI taxonomy): Eukaryota > Viridiplantae > Streptophyta > Pinopsida > Cupressales > Cupressaceae > Sequoiadendron > Sequoiadendron giganteum. The sequence goes on from CM021101.1 coordinate 628,550,197, forward strand.
TCTACAAGTATGTTTGGGAATCTTATCAATTATTTTTAAAAAATATTCTTATCAATTTCAATTAAAACCATGTAAATTTTACATGAAATTATAGTAAGTTTTCTCAACATGGTAAACTTGCTTCATTACATAAATCTGTTTCATTAGAAAAAATTGGTTCATCTTCAAAATTTGGTATATTTATTGTGTTTTCAATCGGTTAATCAATTGGTGTTACATCATCGTGTTGATTATTTGATCATTTATTAATTCAATTGGTGTTTGGGGATTTTTTCAATACCATAATGAGATGGAAAAGAGGGCATACCTTCAACTTTAAGATTAAATTTCTCAATTGCATGAAGTTTTTACATTTTTTTGTCTTTTTTATCTAAATTATATTCTCTTTTATGCCTTGATGGATGCTTCATGATCTAATTGCATTGACAAATATGATATATCTTTATTTATGGAGTTTGAATGATGAATTTATCTCATTCATTCTCTTTTCTTCATATTCTCATCTTTACGCTCCTTAAATGGTTGATATTGAATTCTAAATCAATCAAATACAATTGGTAGAAATAATTAAAAAAACTTTAGTGCCAAGATTTGTATACGCTTGCAATTTCACCTAGATTTTTTTTGTTCACTTTGGTGTTCATTCCCTTAGTAATTTTGTAGGCTCATTCCAACCCTTACATCAATCTTCTTCCTTCTCAAGGTGCTCAAGCCTCCTTTCCCCTAGTCACATTTTAATACATTTCCTTTGTGTTACCCTTATGTTTTTCTAACTTCTCTCATTTTTGATGCATAAATTTTATAGACACTAGTGCCTCACATAGACATCTACGTGTTGCGCTAGTGTCTCACAATATCTTTCATTTGATAGTCATTTTTTAGCATTTTTCCACTTGTCACCTTCCCAAGTTAGTGGAAATGGCTCTTCAACCTCTTCCTCTTCTCCTCCTTATCTATTTTTTAATCTATCTATTATTTTGGACAATATCTCTTGGCTTTTTCTTTGTCTCTCACATAACACTCTCAATCTTTATACAATGCTCTCTCGAGCTCTCTTTCTTTTTTGGATTCCTTAAACCTCTATAGGTGATATTGTTTCCCTTTCTCATTGTTGTTACAATCATATTTTGTGACCTCAAGCTCCCTGGGATTATCATACCCCTTCTCTTTCATCTTAGTCATCATTCTTATTTCTAGATGCAGGTAGAGTAAGAAGACACACTATTTTCTCTATCTATTTATCGTGGCTCCTATGGAGGTAGACATACCAAAGCAAGGATTTAACTACGGTAAATCCCCAAACAACCCCAAAATATTTTTATTTTTTCTTGTGATTGTAGGTATTTTGAGAGCAATCAGTTGTATGAAGGTTTACAAGTTCTTGTTAATTGTTCATTCCTTTTATTAAATCTTATTACTCAATTTATCTCTTTTTTATTTTTATTGTATAATATTTGTTGTATTTATGTTTTGGGTCTTGTAGGTAAGTTGAATCACCAAGTTGGATTTTCATAATTTTTATATATGTTTTTGCACATTTTTCATACAAATGATAGTGCAATGCATAGATGTTTGTGCAACACGCTAACGTCCAAGTGATAGTGAATTCCAAATTTCAATCCCAAGCTCTTTTCATCTATATTTTCTATTTTTATTATCAAAATAATATTTTTATTTAAATAGATATTTTCACCAATTTACTTTCATTATGTGTTTTATGTAGTTAGTTTTATCTAAGTGTATTAAGTGAAATTTACTCTCAAAGGAAGTTTATTCTCCTTTTGTAAGAGTCAATTTTTTTACATTACAAATTTAATGATTTTTAATTATCAATACAAATACGAACATTAAAATAATGATTCAAATCCTTTAAAACATGGATTAGAGAGAAATTTAGATTAAGAACCAACTTCTATACATCACAAAGTAGTGTATCATTAGGATGATTAGTAAGGCATTGCAAGACATGGAGATTAGTCCAATCACGCTAAGGTAAAGCATGAAACCACTAGAAAATAGAAATATAATGCATAATTAAAACTACTAACATGCCATCACAATATCACATTGAACAACCACAAAAAACTATATGAACATTAAAGTGCACATACAATCACAACATAAGAACTAGGTACTATTTTCAATAAACACACACCCACAAGAGAACCATCAACAAAAAGATGACCTCCACAAAGAGAAAAAACATTACAAATTGCAAAGAGCACTTTGCAAGTTCTCAAAGATTCTAATCCTCGACTATAAAACTATTACTTAAAGCTAGGGAAAGGAAGACACGTTATTCTAGATAAAGGTAGGGGTGGATAAATAAGGAGAGGACAACCTTGGGACAAGTGATAATATAGGAAAAATCATCTTATCCTTTGGGCCCTACAATATCAAGGATTGTGATCCTTGAGATATCGTTAATAAGACAAATAAGACAATTAAAGAGAAATAAAGAAATAAAAAATAAGGCATAACTAGCCATACCCTACTGGTATCCTTAAGTAGGCATTCTTGGCCTAGACATAAGTGGATTAGCATGAGCGTGCACATGAAAAACTAAATGAAATATAAGTTTATATCAATCTTGGTGAGTCCCCTTAACATATATTATATATGTGTACATCTTGGCTCGACTAAAATAATATAATTGTCTAGATGTTAATAATTTAGTGGATCTTTAATGATACTTATTATTAAATTTATTTTAAATGGGGATAATTCCAATTTTCTTAGTCATCTAAAAGTATGATTTCAGTGAAATACCTCTTATCATTTGACAAAGGTTATAAAACTCAAATAAGCACATAGTAATGGTGGAAATTACTCTAGATATAAAGAAAAATAATATTTGTAAAGATTTAATGTGGATTAGTGTGATTTCTTGACTTGAGAAAAATTTTCGAGGAAAAGCTACTACAAAATGTAGTCTCTTGAGCGTGATCCCACAAAACTGCTTTATAATTCTGTTGAGGAAGGAAGATTGAAAAAAATGCCCCCATGAAAAAAAAATTGGGTTTTGAGGGTTTCACACAAAGGGGGTTTCACTCTAACCCAAAGGGGGTTTGCTCGAACCCCCCTTCAAGCGAACCCTCTTTAATGATGGGACCCACTTTTTACACATTTTATAGAATGGAAATAAAGGGAAATTTTGAAAATTTCTGTAAAAAAATGCCTTTTGAAGTTCAGGTTGAAGATAAAAATGGAGGAAACTTCACAGACCCAACTGGATGATGGTATTGCTCAAAACAAGTTATCCATCAAATATAATTTTAATATATTTTGATTTTATTATGTATTTTAATTAAACATAGGTTTGTTTTTTACCGAAAATCAAGCTCTTTGTTCTGCACATGTGAAAAAATAGTAGATTATCAAAAAAAAATTGAAAAATATGTTCGGAATAGATATTGATGTCTTTGATCCAGTAAAAAAAAAGAATTTCGATACATAAAAAAAAATTATGTTGTTTACGGTGTGCCTATGTCTGAATTATAATTGGTTTGACTTCAAAGCTTGTGTTGGTGTACACTTGGCTTTACACCTGGCTTACCTAAGGCTAGCTAGCTATCCTAGTTAGGTATCATGTTAGTTGAGTTCACACCTCTCTTCTATCCACTTCGTGTGGATATTGATCTTGATTTCCACATCTTGTGGATCTTGATCTCTTATTATTTCCTATTTATGGTTGCTCAATCAATCAATCTATAATAGGGTTTTATAGCATTTTGTGCTTGTTTTCTATCTTCTAAATCTTCCTAAAATCTAATATGGTATCAGAAAGGAGGTAGTTTCAGGCTATTAGGTGAAATATGTTATTGTATTTTGTGAAATTCATTTAGTTGAATTGACCCCACCTGTGGTTGTTTGAATTTGTGGTGCTCTCTAATCTGTGGTGTGACTTTAATCTCTTTGTTGCTGCGTTGGAAGATATTCGAGTTGAGGGGAATCCCTCACACGAAAACTCCTATATCAAATCTTGATCAGGCTGATTCACCTCAGTTAAGGGTCAACGATCAGTAGAGAACTTACGTGGTTCTTCTTGCACAGGACGTTGCTCATTTGTTGAGGCAGTGTGTTGGTTGTCTTTTACATTGGGTATTGGTGTGTGGAAGAAATATCTGCCTAAACCGTTGCCCAAACCATCAAAGGAAGACAACTGTGGTGAATATTGGCAAAGTTTGCAGACCACATATATTAGTTTGTAGGCGCCCCATATACTGGCGTCCCCCACACATTAGCTTTGCAAGCTCGTGGCACACAGCCACTGAACTTATTTGTCGTCTAAACAGCTGTGACCTTTTGTTAGTAGGTCACACCCATTGCAGAGATCTTCACCCAATCTGTCACTCAAATCCATTATGAAAGAAGTCGGTTGTGCAAATTCCCAATGCGTGGAGAAGTAGAGGGGATCCACGGTTTTTTTGAGCGCAACAAAGAGAGGTGGATTTTACAAATCCACAACCTCTTTCTTTTACTCCTGCATGCTATTTCATTTGTAGATCCAATCCTTGCGCTTCTTCACCTGCAGGTGCAAAATAGATTTGTTAATACAACGACGATATTGGTAGGAATATTGTTTTTCGCAGTTTGGCTTTAGCATGTAATGTTTTATCCTGTAGTTTAGCTTTTGCATGTAATGTTTTATCCTGTAGTTTAGCTTTTGCATGTAATGTTTTCTCCTCTTTTATAGGCATTTTCTGAAACTATAAGTGAAATTGAACAAAATGTATTTATGCAAAGTGATAAAATGTCTAAAATCAAGGGGGATTTATTAAAAATACATGCACTCATTTTATAAAGTGTCAAATTAAGGGGGGGAAGATATAATCATAGGGAGTTGTTGACACATTTCTTATCATGGGATATAAAACTTATTTTTTTGTAATCAATCTAAACAAGGGAAACTATAAGTTTTGGTGTGAAGGCATCCTAAAACATCTTAGGTATCACAATCTTCTGCCCCATTTGTATGGACTTATCCTTGAACCTAGTAATCAATTTCAGAAGGATAAATGGGTTAATAAAAATGATCATATTGTTGGATTAATCAGTTTACATATACCACTTGACACTTTGATTTTCATCATGGATATTGAGGGTCCACATGCTTTATGGATCAAACTTTGGGAGATGTATGGAGACTCTAATGATTCTCTATTCCCACATAATCCTACAATGATCACAAATGATATCCCACGTCATGAAGAATGTCATGTTGACATAGTGGAAGTCAACATTCCACCTCGTACTGTTGCTTCATCAGATTTCACAGTTGCTTCTTCGAAAGCTTCGAGTACTTCTTTGCAGCAAGATCACATTAGTCTTCCTAGCATTGCTGATTGGGACACAATCCTACTTGACAAATTTTTTGTCTATTTGTAAAGTCTCGCATTGTTGACTTGGAAGCACACATTGAGGACACTAGTCTTCTATTTGATGATAGTTTTCATGAAGCTTCATCACCTTTGGTCTCTTTGGATATTCATGCTCTACATCTGTCTTCACATGGTTCTGGGTTTTCAACATCTTCATCTATTATGCATGCACCTGATTTGATTATAACATCCTTCGGCATCGACATGGGAACACATGAGCACACTTCAAAGACATCACAATGGGCACCATCATTCTTGGATCAGTTTCAGCTTGGTTCAAAATTATTCATACATCTTCTTCTCTATTCCTATATGGAATGGGGAGATATCTTGCATCTTCAAGTTGTTTCATTTCTTCCTAAGGGAAGGAACATTTTTCGGTGTTCTTGGATGTACATCTGCATCTTTTGTCGGCTATTCAGCCTCACTACAACAGGATATGTAGTATGGGGGGATCTCAAAAACCTATTATTTTCTCCTATGAGAAAATCTTGAAGTAGTTCTTGGAGGGTCTCGAGTCCTCCTATCTTTCTTCTTCTTTCACTTGTACATCTTTCACTTTCTCTCTTTTTGGAGGATACTTTTTTTTCCATTGGGTTTTCTATCTTTCTTTGTTTCTGAGAGTTTTGCATTGTGCATGGGTACCTAAAATGACCTTGCAAACGTAACCTGTCTTTTTAATTCCCACCTAAGCTATGCTTAAGAGGGGGTGTTGGTGTACACTTAGCTTTACACTTGGCTTACTTAAGCCTAGTTAGGTATCATGTTAGTTGAGTTCACACCTCACTTCTATCCACTTTGTGTGGATCTTGATCTTGATTTCCACATCTTGTGGATTTTGATCTCTTGTTATTTCCTATTTATGGTTGCTCGATCAATCAATCTATAATGGGGTTTTACAATATTTTGTGTTTGTTTTCTATCTTCTAGATCTTCCTAAAATCTAATAACTTGATTAAGAAAAAAATATTCAATAAAACACTATGAAACCAAATGAACTTGTTAGATATCGTAGCTACAAAGTTAAATTCGAAAAAAATAGAATTTTATCTTTCATAGAAAAAAAATATGTTGTTTATGGTGAGTATCACTCTTTAAAAATGGTGTTTACTAATAAAAACTAGTTTTTGAAGGAGATGGAAAAGGAAATGCAATTTGATTTAAAAAAAATTTAAAAATATATATTTAAAATCTATAGACAAAATTTAACAAATCACTAGTTCGCATCATCTTCAAATTCCTCATGGTTTAACAGCTTCAGGTGCCTGAAAGTGAATATTTAGTTTTAAAAAATCAATTCAATGTCCAGTTTGACCAAAAATTGTAAACCAGTATTGTGGGATCACCCTAGACTAATAAAATATTTATGAAACAACTTCCAAATAATAGTAAAAAATGACCCAAAAAAATTAACGACAAGTTGTTTCCAATGTAAAAATTGTTTCACACCAAACACACTATATGTAATCTATCAATTAATAAATGAAATAGTTTCAAAATAATATAAAATTACTTTCAAATAAATCAAACAACTCTAAATTGATATGTTTGAATTTCTTTTATATAAATAAATATATTTAAAATATCTACACTAATCTTATTTTTATTGGACCACAATAACTTTTAGCTCTTGACGAGGTCAGATGGCCACACTGATCTAATAAATGATAATTGATCAAATCAGTCAAAGCTTTCAAGTTTGTCGTGACCAAGCAAGGAATCAAACTTGAAAGGAAAATGTGCATTAAAGTTTTCCATGACTAATTAGTTGCATGCAGTTTTCACAGTCCATGATAATGATGCTGAGATTTATGGCTTGAAAATGTGTGATTTTTAACATCGACGTTTGAGACAAACTCTATGATCCATCATCAAAAAAAGAGAAAAAAGTAAACAAACTGTGTGATTTTTCCATGACGTTTCATTTGCATGTCAAGTCTTTTCAAGAAGGCAATATAGTACGCAACAAATATCTCTTTGTACTTCTTGACCACGTGGATGGTTGCAATGAATTCACAGAAAATAATTGAGAGAGAACATAGATGTCCTTGTTGAATTGCAATCATTACTGTTTTTAATTTGTGCATCACATCCACTATGAGACAAATTGCATGTTAGAATGAATAGATTTTAATGAGGTTCACTAGACCATCAGTCTATGGGACCCTCACTAAAAGAAACTCTGGTGCACCCACATGCAAGCTTACCTTAAAATAAGATTTGTACCCTCACTGATTTTCTTTCCACAGTAATTCATTTTGTCCCATGGCTAAAGGATACACAAAGAGCTTGTACATCTGACGTGTTGCTTGTTTAAGTGGGGACCTCGTCAGTCTGTATGTAGATCACAATGCCCCTTTTGTTCACGACTACTGCTTTATGACGAATGCCCCACGTACAACAGATAATTCTAAACACGCCATTAACTTTTTCCGTGGCATTTAACACCACCCTGATGTTGCCTTTTCGCTTTCAGAGTATTGTTTAAAAATGGTGAACTAAGTCATTGCGAACAAGGCTTTTTGGTGATATATAGAAACGTATTGCCAAGTTGATATTATTTGTTTTCTGTCTGTAGATTGGCAGCAAATATGGGATCTGTTGCAGAATTGTATACAGGAAACAAGATGCCTGTAATCGGGCTTGGAACTGGCGCTCCAGCTTACCAGTATGAGGAGATCAAGGCAGCTGTCGGTGTGGCTCTTCAGGTAGCAGAATATAAGAGCTTATAGTTTGAATTGCTTCATTGAATAGATGATTGTCTTTAGCTTGAACTAGATGATTATATCACATTTAAGCATATGGAAATTTTCTCTTTGGAGATAGTTTTTTTGAGTAGATGATTACTGTCATTTGATCTCATATGGAGAAAAGTTTATAATTGTTACAATGCTTAGTCTCTGACATACTTGTATTAGTCTGCTTATCGCTTTAAAATGCAGAGTAATTGGGTTGTACTTTCAATCGCATTCAATTTCCTTGGAGTAAAGTCGTTTGCGCCTTTAATGACATTCAATCTCCTCCGAGTAGTAGTTTGTTTGCTTTGCCATAGAGAGCAATTGGGTTCTACTTTTAAGACAATTTTTTTTAAGAATACTTTATTTCATATGTTTTCATCATTTTATCCCAATATGATTACCAGTCCTCTTGAGTGGCCAGCAATACTATGTAACATTTTATCCCACTATGATTACCAGTCCTTCTCTTGAGCGGCCACCAATACTATGTAACGTGTTAATAGGTACAAATTTTAACCTTCAACTAGTAGCTTGTTCATTTTAATGTATATTATAATTGGGTTGTTCTTTAAATGTTGCAAGTGCAATCTCCAATCACAATTTTAGCTGTCAAAGTTTTGTTTTTAGTTGTTAATAGATAAGTTTTGGTTTGTTTAGGTGGTTCATTTGAAATTACACTAACTTCTTCAGTAAGATCCACCTATTATTGTGATTTCAGATGAGCTACCTAAACAAGTCAAAGCTTAGAATATGTTGTTCAAGCCAAAATTCTGTAGAACATCATTACATCCAACAGTTTGGTTTAGACTATGATTTAAAAAAATATGTTCACTTGTTTAAGTTCTACCAACCTAAATAAAACAAGCATTTTTCTTTTCTTGTTGTATAAAATTTGATCCAAAACATCCACAAATTCAAAAACATCCCATATTACTATTATATTTGTGAAAGTAACTTAATATCTGAATTAAACAACACATCTCATGTTACTATTATATTTTTAAAAGTGACTTAATATCTGGATTAAACAACACCTGTTTTGGGTACAATAAAAAGAATTTGTGTGATTGACTTTGTCTTAATATTTTATGAAATTTTCCAGGTTGGATACAGGCATTTTGACACCGCCAGCTATTATGGCTCAGAAGATGCCTTAGGAGCAGCTCTCACAGAGGCTTTCCAAAGGGGTGATGTCAAGCGGGAGGAAGTGTTTGTCACCACTAAATTGTGGGATGATGAACATGACGATCCTCTTGCTGCTATCACCAAAAGTCTTAAGTATTTAAATCTAAACATATTTCTTAGTAATCTATGTTTTATCTTAGAATTAAGTTTTTCATGTATAACAAATGTTTTTATTTCAGGAAATTGCAGCTGGAATACGTAGACCTGTATCTAGTCCACTGGCCTTTAAGGTTAAGGAAAGGATATACCCTTCCACCAAAGGGGGAAGACTTTTTGCCTCTGGATATCAAATCTACATGGCAAGGCATGGAAAAATGTTTTGAATTGGGTCTGACCAAAGCTATTGGTTTGAGCAATTTTTCCTGTAAAAAAATTGAAGATCTGTTGAGCTATGCCAAAATTCCTCCTGCTGCCAATCAAGTAATGCTATACTGTATAGTTTTTCTCTAAGTTTAGTTATCTACATTTTCTCTAAAAAAGTTAAGTAATTGATCAAAAGTGGCGGAATATGGTAGGTAGAGTTGCACCCAATGTGGCAGCAGAAAAAGCTAAGAGACTACTGCAGTAAGATGAAGATTCAAGTATGTGCATGGTCTCCTCTCGGAGCTCCAAACACTCCATGGGGATCCAACGTGGTGATGGACAGCCCTGTGATTAAGGAAATTGCTCAAAAGCATGGAAAATCTATAGCACAAGTATATAGTTCCCATTTCTTAAATTTTTTAATGTTACACCTCATATATCTTCTTCTTCTTATAGTTTGCATGTGAACTAGAATTCTCTTTGCCACTTTGATAATCATTAACACCAGCTAGTATCTTGTATGTTCCTTGCAGGTTGTGTTGAGGTGGGAAATAGAACAGGGAGTGTGTGCGCTCCCCAAGAGCTTTAATAAAGGGAGGATAACAGAAAATTTTCAGGTTTTTGACTGGTGTTTAACTGCAGAAGACCATGAGAAAATGAGCAAGCTTGAGCAGAGGAAGATATTAAGGGGAGAAGATCTTGTAAACTCAACAACTAGCCCTTACAGAACCATTGAAGAACTATGGGATGGAGAGATCTAATGCCAGACCATGACATGGTTATCTAGCTTAAACTAGGAATGTGTTTATTGGAACTTTAAAATAGCGTTCCAGATCTACCTTAATATGCTATCTCTGTTTGCATCTTCTGTTTAGTTATATAAATCAGTTCCCCTGATATCATCAGTCCCATCACCAAAAAACTTATTACAGTGAAAAACAGACCAATTGAAGTGATTCGTTGGGCTGTTTGTATTCTCTGAAGTGTTCCTCTATTTGATTATATCAAGTGGAGAGTTTTTAAAATTTTAGGTTGTTAGATATGTTACCTCTTTTCGGAATTAAAAGGAAATGTGCAAATTCCATTTTTCCTTGTATGGCATGCTAGGGCAATAATTAGTGTTTGCAAAATCTTGTTTACTGAAGATAATTTGTTGATCCATTGAACATTTTGTAGGTATTAGAAGGACGATTATATGTAATGGATTTGTTGAAGTTAATAGAGTATAAAAATTTTAATCTTTAAAAAGCATTAAATTTGAAGGAAGAAAAAATTGAAGTGACCCGGACATAGTTCAATGTTTTTAGGAAAAAGATCAATGTAAAGGGTATATGTAATTTCTGTGTAAATGTTAGGGAAAAAATTTATTGACTCTTTTAAGTGAATTAGTGGATTGATTTTTTTCTTTTCAATTCAAGGTGAGGAATTTTGGATTATAAATTATAGAAATGATATATAAATGGATTTTCTATATTCTTTATCAAAATTAGAATTTTATAAAGATGTTATGAAAACTGTTATATAAACATAAAAGTGTGTACATTGATTAGGAAAGTTTGTGTAAAAATAATATTTACAATTAAAATAAATTTTGAGAGAATAAAAAATCATTGATTATGGACCTCTCCATAGAAGTGTCATAAAGTTAAACTTGTTCAAAATAAAATGTTTATTAAAGCATTTGATGCAAATAAAATTAGAGGGAACATATTTATTTAGCAATTATAAAAAGAAAATTATTCTAGATTATTAGATTCTATTTTGACCAAAAGGAAAAATGAAAACCATGAGAGATTTGAAAGTTAAACTATAGTTCCATGGGCCTCATTTTGGTGTAACATTAGTAGCAATAAGAATTATTAGATCATAAGCTTATATGGGAATTCAAATGAATTTTAAGCATCTAATAAAAATATTATAAAAATATTTAGTGAATTATTGTGTTTGATTGGTGGTTATTCTATCTAGCATGTTAGAACTTAGTGGGTTATATTTTTCATAAAATTCTTGCTATTAAAATTGAACAATATTAAAGTAGAAAAAGTCGTTAATTACAAGTTTTGTAGAAATCACTACTAAAATTGAAAAAACGGTAATAGAAGAAGAATTTTTTAATTTTTAATTAGTAGAATGCTTGAATGGAATTATAAGGTTATCGTGTGATGGAGAGGATGGATGAAATCTACAAGCAAGTATTACTAAGAAAAAATATAAGGTTGTAGAGTGAGTTGGTAGAATAATATTTTAAATTATTTATTGATAAGTAATCATTAATGGAAGTTATAAGTTTTAGCTAAGAAAATAAAGAGAGAAAATGCAAATTTTAAATAGATTTTAAAAAAACTAAACTAACTTATGAAAGATGCAAATTTAAAATAGATTCGAAAAAACTAAACTAACTTATGAAAGATGTGAGAGATATGTCAAATATTGTAAGGTGATGGAGGAGAGTTTCAAGTTTGTAGCCTCAATAGTTGGCAAATTCTTTAAGATAGATATGATAAAAGGGTATAATAGAGGGAATTTAAGGTTTACTATATCTGAACCACCAAAAATGGAGTAGGGAAAGAGAATCCCCAAATAGGGCCCTAGGGTTTTTCACCTAGGAGTTGGTTGGTACAATGCCTCTTTCGTACTAAGTACTCTTGGTGTTCATTCAAAGATTAGGGGTTTGAATGGGTGATGTGTGTGTGTGTGATGTAAAATGTGTCTAAACACAATGGTCTAAATGCTGGAAAATGAAAATAAGTAACTAAATACTAATGCTAAGCCTAGAAAGTGAACTATGCTGGAAAACACATTGTTATATACAAATGACCTAAGAAACATAAACAAACGATTATAGAAATGAATAAAATTGAAGAAGTGCACATGGGAATGAGTTGCAGACAGGTTTGGAGGTTGGAAATGTTATTGATGTTGAAATTTAGGCTTGTTGGGACATTTACAACATTCTAGGCGACTTAATCCCAGATCTAAAAAACTGCATTGGAGCCCGTTTCGGCCAAATGGGTATCCAAATCTACAAAAAAAATTGAAAAACAAGTTTAGTGGGACTAGGTTGCCATTGTTGGCGACTTAGTCCTCTTCTAAATCTTTGAAAATCTGGAAGTGGAAGTGGAAGCCCTCGGTCTGCACTTCGGTTCATGACAGGTGTTTGGTTCAGATTCTGCAAAAAATGGGTTGAAAGAGGTCTCCAAGTTTCAACTAGGGATTTGTTGACTTGAAGGCTTTGACACTTTGATGGAAACACTTCCAATCTTATTCTTTGGCAAACCTGCAAGTCACACAAAGAGAGAAAGAAATATTGGATGGTAGGGCATAGGGGGTTTGCCTTGGTCAAACCCCTTTTAGATAATTAAATCAAATAATGAAATAAGATAAGAAAGCATGAAATAATGGAGCAATGATGCTAGTACCTTGCCATGGAAATAGATTTTGAGTTGTTGCAACAATCAGCCCTTGAAAGCTTCAGCAAAGGATGTCTTGATGACCTAGGATGCAAACCCTAGCTTGCTTGAGAAGAGTTGTGGATGAGAAGGAGGGAGAAAATGAAACTTAGGGACTAGAAGAAGTGCAAAATGAGGGGAAAAACCATTATTTATACATGTGATGCCCTAATTTCCCAAAAATAACACATGATAGGCCAACTTTAGGGTTTAGGAGGCAAAATCTCATAAGAATTTTAAGTTAAATTTGAATTTTATGCCTAAAGGGACTAGGTCGCCCAAGGTGGCGACCTAGTCCACTTAGACAAATTCAAGTGGTGGTTGGGAATAAAAAGGTGTTTAATGATGTTTAACAGGCTTTCCTCCTGAAACGCACTTAAGTTGGGTCTAAAAGTACATTAAGAGGCCAATTTAACATAAGAAAGGGTTGAATTTGGTGATGACAAGCCTAGGAAAGTGTGAAAATGTTTTACAACACTTTGAAACAAGGCTTGGAAAGGGGTAAAAAGAGGTCCAAAATCCATAGGCAAGGACCCAAATGAGTGAAAAGTGTCAAGGCTACACTTTTTGGTGACACATTTAGCCCCCACTTTAGTGAGAGGATGAACTTGCTTCAAACTCGCACTAAATTAGCCCAATGGAGATGGTGAAGAATGGTGAAGAATGAAGAAGGCAGTCAAGCCCCCGGGATTTGAGATCCTAAGTCAAGTCGACATACATGCAAGAAGACACATTCAAGGGTGAATGATTTTCATCAAAAACAAGATGCGCAATCATGCGATGACAAGGACTAAAGGAAGAGAGAAGAAGGAAATTGAAATGTTGGATCAAGCTTCAATTGTTTGTCCAGCTAGTTGTGGATCAGATCTAGGTTGTTTGTCCAAAAAGAAGATGTATACTTACTCAAGGGCGATGAGACTTTTAGTTGTTCGTCGGGTGAGAAGGCCCAAAAGGTGGTTTAGTGATAAATTCATGCCAGTGTGTCAGCTTCCCACCGTATAATGAGAAATTCATGCTAGTGTGTCGGCTTCCCATTATACTAACCATATCAAAGTACCTCGCTTGATAACTTTGATAAGGCACCACAATGCTTGTGTAAATATTTTTGAAATGTAAAGATTTTTTTGAAGGGGATTGTGCTTTGTTCATGTGAGGTCTCATCTTAGGGAGCATTGTGCCTAATGTCTCCAAGAGAGGACAAGTTAGGGTGTCAGATAATTATCCATGGGATGCCTCGTTCACATCAGGCCACTACAGTTGATCATACACTCTTGGAAGGAATCAAACCCAATGACACCACCAAGAAGAGGACACATTACAAGGAAAGAAAAATCATGCCATGGAATTTTCTAAAAAGGATGTCGTATAGGTGTGCCCCCACTTTAAAGCGGTTGCTACACCATCATTGTGAGCAATTGCTTTAAAGTAGCCAAGGATAAGGGAAAGAAGATATGAGAGATAACTTGGAAAACCTTATGCCAAGTCATATGTTTCTGATTTAAGCTACATCGTGAAGAAGGAGAGTATGTCACATGTGAGCCAACTTAAGACATGTCGTCCACATCCCAAGCTTTCTCTTATGAGTGTATGAAAGGTTAACAACTAGTCGAAAGAGAAAATGATAAGTGACATACGAGGACAAGGCTACTGAATCCATTGCCCCCACTTAGTGCAGGACAAAGGTGAGTCGATAATGGATGATGGTATGTTGCTCCTCGCAAGGAATGGGAAATATGCAATAGTGAGTATGTTATGGTCCTACAACTATAACACGACAAGGAGAAGCAACTAATGTTATTTATGTGGATGATTAAAAAAAGTTTCGACAAAGCTAGCCTTGATGGTGTAGACTTTGTCATATATGTGGGTAAGGTCATTGTGACTTAGTTGGTGTGAAATATTGTTCATAGGTGGGTGAAGGATGAGTTCGGGTTTGTTTGGATTTTGTTGCTTGTGTGATGGTGGGTAAAGAATTATAGGATTCTTAGGATGTCCCACGGGGTATGTAAGAGGTTCATTGATCGAGGGGGATCTAATGGACACGTGTGTATGCATAACCTTAGTGGGCTTGGTTTGATGTATGTCAAAGAAAGGGAAATCAAGTATCGTCTTGGTACCATCACCCAAGGAATCTATATGTTACTATTATGTGGAAGGAGCTCAACAATGTTATTGTCTTCTTGCACAGCAATTTGGTCTTTTTGTTTATTGATAGGGAGGAAAGGAGGAGAAGGCTCTAGTTGATTGTCTAAAGTCTCATTCTCTGTCACCATATTATTCACCCTAATAGGAGAGCTTGTAATATGTTCATCATAGTCCATGGTTAGAATTGAAGTAGCATCATCACAAATAGGGGAGATAGAAACAGAAGGACTTTGTTGTTCGAAGAGGTTTTTCCAAATGGTAGGGGCATCAGGAAAAGGAGGAAGAAGATTTCCATGAGTCTTAATAAGGATAGCTTCTAACACAAAACTACCATCTACATAGTGAGGGTGGATAGTAGGGGAAGGATAATTGTCATGGGCATGGTTATGGAGTCTAGGTAAGGTGATGTTTAGGAAGGTGTCTATGATTTCATTTTCTTGCGCTAAAATATTTTCCCAAAGGGGATGAGGAGAAGGACAAGCAAGATCTTCATGATGCTCAACGATTGTACCTTCTTTCACCAAGATACCTTCATCACTAAAAGGAGAGGTATCATGAGAAGAAAAAATGTGATCATCATGGTTATCTATGCTTGTATTCTCTTCTAACACATCATCCTCACAAATAGGAGAGATAGAAGGTAGTGTAAGTTGAAGACAATTATCAACGTTTTCATTCACTAGACTCTCATAACTAGGGAATGCATTAAATGAATGATTAACATGTTGAGTGACTAATTTGTGTTTTGTAAATTTGGAAAGAACTAAAACTAACATGTTTGATTAATTGATGCAAACTTAAAATACAATGTAAAGACTTAAAATGAAATGCAATTTTCAGATTTCAAACAAGGTAATTTTCCGATTACACTATGTAATGATCTAAAAATAAAATGTTGTGAATGCAAAATTAAAAATGTGCAATGCATGAAATGAGCTAATTTAAGCTAAATGTAATGAAATGTATGTTATAGAAACACAACCAATTGATATAGATAGGTAATGGCAGAAAATAGAAGCCTAAAAACAAAGTTTTCAGCTCTGTAAAAGGTTGTTTCAAGGGCCTGAAGGGACTAGGTCACCCAAGGTGGCGACCTAGTCCACTTGGTGATTTTTTTGAGAATTTGCAGTTTTTGTGATGGGTTTAAGTGGTTTGTGTATTGTATGATGCAGACCTAAGATGAAAATGTAGAATTGCAAAAATGTTTAATGTTTTAAGATGCAAAAATGCAACCTATATGCACTTTCACTAATGCAAACTTTGAAACCCTAGAGTGTAATTTAAACAATGAAAAATGCAATGAAATGCAAACCTACGATGATGAAGGAATCCTAAATAAGAAGAGAGGGTGTAGGAACGTCGAGTTCACCAAAATGAACCAACAAAAATGGAGTAGGGAAAGAGGATCCCCCAATAGGCCCCTAGGGTTTTTCACCTAGGAGTTGGTTAGTACAATGCCTCTTTCGCACTAAGTATTCTTGGTGTTCATTCAAAGATTAGGAGTTTGAATGGGTGATGTGTGTGTGAGTGATGTAAAATGTGTCTAAACGCAATGGTTTAAATGCTGGAAAATGAAAATAAGTAATTGAATACTAATGTTAAGCCTAGAAAGTGAACTATGTTGGAAAATACATTATGATATACAAATGACCTAAGAAACATAAACAAACTATTACATAAATGAATAAAATTGAAGATGTGCACTTGGGAATGAGTTGCAAACTATTTTGGAGGCAAAAAATGTTGTTGATGCTGAAATTTTGGCCTGTTGGGACATTTATGCCATTCTGCGCAACCTAGTCCCAGATCTGGAAAACGGCACCAGAGCCCGTTTCGACCAAATGGGTATCCAAATCTATAAAAACTTCCAAAAAATAGGTTCAGTGGGACTAGGTTTCCATTGTTGGTGACTTATCCTCTTCTAAATCTCTAAAAATCTGGAAGTGGAAGTGGAAGCCCTTGGTTTGCACTTGAGTTCCTAACAGGTGTCTCGTTCAGATTCTGCAGAAAATGGGTTGAAAGAGGTCTTCAAGCTTCAACTAGGGCTTTTTTTACTTGAAGGATTTGACACTTAGACGGCAACACTTCCAATCCTATTCTTTGGAAAACCTGCAAATAAAATAGGTGCAAATTACACAAAGCGAGAAAGAAATTTTGGATGTTAGGGCATAGGGGGTTTACCTTGGTCAAACCCCTTTTAGATAATTAAATCAAATGATGAAATAAGATAAGAACACATGAAAAAATGGAGCAATGATGCTAGTACCTTGCCATGGATATATATTTTGAGTTGTTGCAACAATCAACCCCTGAATGCTTCAGCAAAGGATGTATTGATGACCTAGGATGCAAACCCTAGCTTGCTTGAGAAGAATAGTGGATAAGAAGGAAGGAGAAAATGAAACTTAGGGGCTAGAAGAAGTGAAAAATGAGGTGAAAAACCCTTATTTATACATGTGATGCCCTAATTCCTCGAAAATAACACATGATAGGCCGACCTTAGGGTTTAGGAGGCAAAATCCTACAAGAACTTTAAGTTAAATTTAAATTTTATGCCAAAAGGGACTAGGTCGCCCAAGGTGGCGACCTAGTCCACTTGGAAAAATTCAAGTGGTGGTCGGGAATAAAAAGGTGTTTAATGATGTTTAACAGGCTTGCCTCTCGACAACACACTTAAGTTGGGCCTAAAAGTACATTAAGGGGCCAATTTAACATAATAAAGGGTTGAATTTGGTGATGAAAAGCCTAGGAAAGTGTGAAAAATTTGGTGGTTGTTGTACAGTTTTGAAGGCTTGATGGCTATTATACTGGCATTGGGTTCTCACCTCTTCACCATCCCATCACACCAACTCACCACATCTTTTTGTTACTATTATTACTATAGAGGTACATGTGATATTTTTGATCCATTTATTCATCCATCTTTTTGTTGGTAGGAACATTAATTATTATTTTAATATATAGATGAACATTAATAGGATCCAAGGAGAAGCTAAACTTTGGACCAAAAGCACCTATGTATGTAACATTATAACATAACCCCATCTCCCATCCCACATGTTGGACAAACCGCACCGACGGAAAGTCTTGACAGAGCACGCTAACAAATGGTTAGGCATGTGTCGTCACATGTCCTATCACCAAAAAAGGTTCGCACAGCCGGCAGGTATTTCAAAATAAAAATAAAAATAAATAGACGAAAAGCCCAAAATGTTGCCATTTTTGACATTTACATTTTGGAGGTTATTGGGGAGCACAAAACAGAATTGCAGGCATTTAGAGGCTGAATGAAATTTGAGACTCTCCCTGCCAAAACACATTCGACAAGCACAGGTGGCAAGCTAGCAGGTATGTATGTCTGCCATAAATATATGTCATTTTTCCATTCAACATAGGAACTATAAAGAATTGAATGACTATTCATTGCAAAAATGGGTTTATATTGATGAGAAAATAAAGGGTTTTCATTTCAAATGCAGAGTTTTTTATGTGTTTTTTTTTAGGGTTTTCAAATTTTTCCATTTTAATGTTCTCACTATGAAGATTTGAATAGCTATTCATTGGGAAGATGGGTTTTCATTAACGAGAAAATAAAGGGGTTTCCTTGCGAAAAGGGGTTTTCATTTGAAATGCAAAGTTATTTTGTTGTTTTTGTCTTGAAGGTTTTTTAATTTTTCCATTTTAATGTTATGACTGTGAAGAGAACAGCTATTCATTATGAACATGGGTTTTCTTTGACGATAAAATAAAGGGTTTTCCTTATGAAAAGGGGTTTTCATTTGAAACACAATGTCAGTTTTGTGCCTGCAAGTTTTCAAAATCATAATTTTGAATAGACAAAAAGCACAAAACGTTGCCATTTTTGACATTCTCACTTTAAAGGTTGTTGTTTCTAAATGGTTTTCAAACATTAAGTGGGTTTAGGGTTTTGTAAAACACAGTGTTTTTCATCTTATAATTTTACAAAACAATATGAATGTCTTGAAAATATTTTGTTATTTAGACCGTAGGAATGTGATGATAGGCACCATTTTGTAAACACTGGGCAATAAGGTATTTGGCTTCAGTGTGTAGAGGGTTTTACAACATTGTGTGGGTTGGAGATTTCATAAATCATGTTGTCACCTCACCTCTCACTATTTTTTCCAACATGCACTCATATTATGCATGTATATTTGGATCATATTAAGAAATATGCATATTTGGATAAATGCATAATGGCATTTCCCTTTTTTCATCTGATTGGAACAAATAAAATGCCTTCATTATTTATAGTATTTGAAAATACACTATCTCCTCTCAGTTATTCCCTCATGAAATTTTTTTATTTTGTACGATCCAAAAATGTAATGAACTAGTCCACCTTCAAATTTTAGAACAACTCTTTAGTATCTGTAAATATGGAATTTCCCTTTTTTCATCTGATTGGAACAAATAAAATGCTCACATTATTTGCAGTATTGGAAAGCATATTGTCCCATGCCAGTTAGTTCATTATGAAAATTTTTGATTCGAGTTATGGATTGTGGGTTTTGGAAAATCCAGTGTTTTGCAACTTGGAATTTTAGAAAACAGTATGAATGTCTTGAAAATATTTTATTATTTATACCATAGGAATGTAATGAAAGACATTTTATAAACACCTAGTAATTTATTTGGCTTCAGTGTGTAGAGGATTTTACAACATTGTGTGGGTTGGAGGTTTCATAAATCATGTTGTCACCTCACCTCCCACTATGTTTTACAACCTACAATCATATTGTGCATGTATTTTTGGATCATATTAAAAAATTGAAACACAATTTTTACTCTACATAAGAATTGTTATAAGGTGCCTTTCATTACATTTGTACTGTCTAAATTAAATTCATACTATTTTGTAAAATTTTAGGTTGCAAAACACTAGTTTTTTGAAATATGCAACCCACGTAATGTTTTAAAACCCTTTAGCAGTAACAACTCAATCGGTTACAAACCCCTCACCTCAATTTTGTTGGTTTATCATCTCCCCCACCTACAACTCTACCCCCTACTCTCCAAATTTTCACTTTCAACCTACATAATGAAATGACCCACAACACAGAGTGTTTTCCAATAATAGTACTTTAAACAATTAGTAGGGAGAAGCTAATCTCCCAACAAAATGCACCTATGTATAGACATTATAACATAACACCCCATCCCCCATCCCAATCTCCCAACAAAACGTACCAACAAAAATACTTGATGGATCGAGTTGATGGACAATAACAATACTTGTTACAATTGAAAATGCATGTCTTACTCACGTCAAACTTTCTGCCTGCGGTTCATAGATAGCTTCTCGCACAAGGCAAAAAAATTCAGTGTAATTCAAAGCGATGGGAAAACCAAGGGATTTCATTTTTCTTTAGTGTGTAGAGGTTTTTACAACATTGTGTGGGTTGGAGGTTTCATAAATCATGCACTCATCTCCCACTATGTTTTCCAACTTGCAATCATACAAACTATAAATGTTTATTGGAAAACATTGGTTGCTTATAAAATGGTGCCTTTCATTACATTCATACTATCTAATTAACAAAAACTTTTCAAGACATTCATACTATTTTGTAAAAGTTCAGGTTCCAAAGCGTTGGTTTTACAAAATTTGCAACCCACATAATGTTTTAAAACCCTTTACAAGTAACAACCCAATTGGTTACTCACCCCTCACCTCAATTTGGTAATTTTTTTTATTACCTTGAGAAAATTTTGTGAATTAAATAGTAAGAATGTAATGAAAATGGAAAACATTGGGTGTTAAGAAATCTACAACCCACACAGTGTTGTAAAATCATCTAGATGTAACAACCTAATTGGTAAGTCATGAAAACTGAGTTGACACCACCATTATCTCCTCGCTTCCCTCGTTGTGACATTTCCTCCCTTCTGTCGGTTTTATCACTTTTATCATTTGTCTTGGCAGGCCTCGCACAATGTCGTCTCAACATGTTATGTATGTTTATATGTATGTTGTTATACATCTTTGTGTTTACATAGGTACATTTTTCAGGAGATTAGCTGCATCCATAGAGGGTTTTACAATATTGTTTGGGTTGGAGGTGTAGACACCCAAATTTGACCAAACCCATATGATCAAAATCCTATCATTTATTCATCTAATTCGTCTAGATATTAATTAAATGACACATTTAATTAATATTATCCCATTCTCTAAGGTTCCTAAAAGTATTTAATTAAATACTTTATCCTTTACCATTTCCTCTTTGAATTAAATAAATCAATCAATTTATTTAATTTAGTCGATTATCCTCTTCAATTTTAAATTCATTCTTTCTCTCTCTTTGTCCCATCCTCCATAACCTTTTCACTAATATGGATTAATCTAGTTAATCCTTCATTAGGATGTGCATATCCTTAATCAGGATTAATGTCACATCCTCCATATTTAGTCACTTGCCTCTAATCTTCATTAATTTGCCTAATCACCTGTTTGCACAACCTTAATCCTAATCACTTACCTTTTTTATCATGTCCTTAAGTCAACCTTTCATGGTACTTACCTTATTAGGTCTGACCTCTTCCCCATGTCAATTAAAAAATCACACTTATTCCCCTCGTGCATTTCTCTTCCTCGTGACCTTTCATAGGTCACATCAAATACATGGGACAAGGACCTCCTTTAGGAGGACCTTGTCTTATCCATGGGTTTCTTCCAAGCTTGTGAATTTAGAATTCACTTTTATTTCTCCAATGCCCTTTCAAATCCCCATGGTAACAAGGGTGGACTTTCTAAAAGTCCTCACTTGTCACTTTCAACCCCACTTGGGGACAAGGAATTCTTTTTTAAGGAGATCCTCTCCAATCCCAAGATACTTGCAAGTACCTTAGGACCACATGGAATTTTTCATGTCACCTTGTCCTTTATCCATCTCACCCTCCACATGGAAAGATGTGAGGGCTTGTGAGTCCTCAGCTCACCACAGCCCTTCATCTTGTCCATGGTGGATCAATCTCAACCGTCCATTTTTTTAAAATGGAGGACCTTGGCCTCAAGTTAGAGGTTAAGATTGTTAAGGGTTTTGAAGCCATTATTGCATACTAGCTATTATTGTAGCATTCAAGAATTCAAACCATTTGCATCCACTCACTATCATCAACTACTACACCCAACTCCATTATTGCAAGCTTACCATCAAGGAGCATACATCAAAAACATCTTCAAGAGCCAACCACTTCAACAAGCTAAACAAGAAAAAAGGTATAATCATTATTGTTTGTTTAGTTTGAACTAGGCCTAATATTTGAGGTGTTTTGTGTTTCCTTTGTCTTGCATTATTTTTTTTTGCACTTTAAACTAGAGGATTTTCACTACACACATTTCTAACACGCCCGGTGGGACCCACGTCATGTGTTTGTCACTTTTACGTTTTCTATTTTTTCAAATTTTTCCCATTCAAGAATACAGAGGCGACTCTACCCACAAAGGGGCAACCCCGCCCATAAACAGGCGACCCCGCTTAGCCTCTGTTTTCTATATTTTGGTTTTCTGACTTTTCGCAGGTTCAAGTCCATGAACAGGCGACCCCACCCAACTTATGTTCTCTATTTTTTGGGGTTTTATGTTTCTGACTTATTTTTTACAGATTCTGGACTGAACAGGCGACCTTGCCCAAAAAGGGGGTGACCCCGCCCACAAACAGGCGACCCTGCCCAGAATAGTGATTTTCTATTTTTTTTTTTTTCTATTTTTTTTTACTTTTCTGTAGGTTTTGGTCTGAATAGGTGACCCCGCCCTAAGAGCCGGTTGTGCCCAAAACATAGAGGTGGTCCAACCCGAAACAGAGATAAAACAGGTAAACAGACAGTCAGTTTTTCATTCCAGAATTCAGTTTATGGTTGTTTTTTAATATTTTTGACCTGCTAACATTTGTTTGTTGGTGAGTGTGTTGTTTACTAACATTTATGCAGCTCAATTGTTGAAGACATAAAAAGAAAAACTACTGACAGATTTGTTGTAGGTGGAGAAAATTTATTTTTCCTAGTTAGTCACTTGTTTTCATTTCTAAACTAGGAACATAGACTTAATTAAAAAAGGGTCAAAGAACTTATGTGTTGTGCTTGTAAGTGGACTATTGACATATCCAATCCCCTTGCACCATTTGGTGATCCTAGGTGAAGATAAATCATAGTCCACTCAAGTCTTTTTTTACCCCTTTTTATTTTCTTAGGAGGACCTGCTTGGGGATTTCATCACCCCAAGGGACGATCCCAACCACGTGTCACCAGTGGGGTATATAAAGGGGGGAGGCAAAAGCTATACCTCAATCCAGTCACGTTGTGTCTAGCAGAGCGTTGAAGCTAGGGTGATACCTAGACAATATGTGAAGAGTTGGTCTGAGCTCCTAGTACCTCATTGGTTGTTCCTGACTCACGCTTGTAGATGGGCTAGTGTTCACAGTTGTGGCCCATGTACCGTACATATATCAGGGACTCCCTTAGAAGCCTTGTTAAGCCTAGATAGAGGATCGTTTTGACCATACCCTTAACACTAATCTTAGGCTTGTGTTGTTTGAACTGTCTTCTTATGCAAACTAGTGAACTTATCAATCAGTTTTAGCCCTCTACTTGTTGTTTTTCATCCTTTGCTATAGTTATTTTTGCCTAGGTTAGGTTCAAACCAACACACAGAGGTGACCCTGCCCTCAAAGGGGCGACCCCGCCCTTCCTGTTTCAGCCATTTTTCACCCAAACCAAGTCAAAATTTACCAATTTTCCTAAAACAGGTGACCTTGCCCTCGAAGGGGAAACTTCGCCCTCAAACAGGCGACCTTACCCTCAAAGGGGTGACCCTGCCCTCTGTCTTAGTTGTTGTTTATCCTATCCAAGTCAAAATTTTAGCAATCTTCCCTATTTCAGCGACCCGACCCCTTGTTTGGATGACCCTACCCCCTTTTTGGGCGACCCTACCCAAGTTTGGGTGACCCTGCCCTCTAAAAGGGTGGACCTGCCCTAAAAGGGGCGACCCTACCCTCCAAACAGTCATTTTCAACCTTTGTTTGCTAGTCGTTACCTCATTTTGAATACTTGTTTTCTGGTTTTGAGTGTCGTTCCCTCATTCTGGTTACTTGTTCAACCATTCTGACCATTCTTCCACCCATTATGGATATCCATTTTCCCATTCTGAACATCGTTCCCTCATTTCAACGATCCGTTTTCTCGCTTCAAGAACCCGTTCACTCATTTCGAGAACTTATTTTCTCGTTCTGAGTGTCGTTCCTCCATCTCGTGCATTCGTTCACCTATTTCAAGTGATCGTTCACCCATTCTGTGAACCCATTTTCCTATTTTGGAGGTCCGTTTATCAATACCACTTGACCATTTTTCAAACTAAGTCAAAACCAGAGTCAGTTTGGGCGACCCTGCCCTAGTTTGGGTGACCCTGCCCAAGTTTGGGCGGCCCTTCCCTAAAACTGAATATGTTTCCCAGGTCTGATCTAAAAAGCTAGTTTCCCGAGATTCTGAAAAGCTTGTTATCTGCTTAGCTGATTGCACATCTCATTCATGCATAATCCTTGCATCAATCCACTTGCATCACGATCCATTTGCATCCAAATCATATAGGTGCATCCTTAATCATCCTTTAGGCTCAACATCCATTATCATTTTCTTGATCCAAATCCTCTGAACTTTTTTAAAAGTTGTTATCTAAATTGACCTAGGTGCCTGAAACTGATTGCCATCCTTCAACATCTGCTTAGGATTTCCATCTATCCTAAGTTGATCATCATCCTCGACCCTATCAATCCCCTTCCATCTCAAGATAGATTTGGTGTCATAATCATTAGTTCATCATTTAATCCGATCAATCAACACCTTAAGTCACCTAGGGTGATCTCTGAACTCAGTTTAGAAACCCTCCCAATCATCTAATCAATCGATCCTTAATCCGATTCCATCCAATCCTATCAATCATTTTATTGATCAATCCTATCCAATCCAATCCAATGACATCTTTATCCAATTATCCAATCAATTTATCCAACTATCCAATCAATCGAATCTTTCATCCAATCCAATCAATCAATCCAATCATCATTTAGATCATCTTTATATTACATCCTAGGAGTTTAGTTACATTTTAGATCACCTAGTTGTGTTGCACTTTCATGCCCATTCAGACTCGCTCACAAGCAAAAAAACAAATGGCAGAACAACAAGCCCAAGGTTCCCAGCCAAACATCCCACAAGATCCCCATAACGGTGCCTCATCACAATCCAACACCGACATCCAAAACACTACACCATCTAGTGACGAAAACATAGTTAACTAACCTGAAGTCATTCGTGATGAATACCTTAATGATCTTGTTAATTTTCAGATGACAGATCATCTCCTCAACGAACATGGGGATAATATTCTTACCACTCTACTCATGAGAGGCGTCAAACCACCATTTGATTTTGATGCATCCCAATATGTTGGTACCCACACTCTTCCCACACCTATTGACCTGCAAACTTCACAAAATGTTCTAGGGAATTCTTATGCCCCTGAAGGTGCACCCACATAGAACGGGTATCATCCTGAGTTTGGCAACACTGTGATACACAAAGTTGCTAGTTATCCTCACCTCCCAACTACAACCTCTGCAACACAACCCGAGCATTACGACCCTTACGCCTATGACATGCCTTCGTACATCCCATCTGCTCCGCCACTTCCAAATCAACATCCTAGTCAACCACTCGTCAATGTTGGGGGCACACCTATCATTGCATTAATGCCAACTCTAGGATCTGCATGCGCTAATAACTTATCGCCACCTACTTCCTAGCAACCTCCCGCTAATCCTCACCAACCCATTGCATTTCCACCACTGCCACAACACACTGCTACTGTTGTTGCTTCATCCCTACCACCTCATTAGCAACCTCTATAGCACAACATCCCCATCCCACAACAAAATATCTTGATTCCTACCCAACCACCACACCAGGTGACACAAACTACATCCCAGCCACCACAACCACCAAATGGCACTTCAGTAGCAGTCCCACAACAACAATATATTCCATCTCGCTCATCTTACCAACAACCACCATAGCAGCAACCTCCATCACAACATAACAAATTCCTATGCAAACGCAGCATAATCCTCTTACAAAATGTCTTTATCATCCATCCAGCATGTATAATGTTCCATCCCATCATAATTCTAATCCTCATCAGGTTGCTCAAAATCAAACGCGGACCCAACCGCCACTTTACACCAACTCTCAGCAATCACATACCAATCTCTATCAAGAGCCATTATATCCACAACAACCCCCATTCGTCATGCAATAGCCCATCGTGGCGCATCAATATCCATCCTATCACCAGCAACAGCAGTCTTATCAGCAGGGTGCACCATTCACCTCTTATTATCAAGCACTGCCATATCAAGAAAGGGCTTCTACCTCTTTGTATTATCAAAATATTACACAACAGTAGGGTGCTTCGTCCGCTTCTTATTATCAACAGTAGCCACCCTACCAACAAGTGGCTTCCATTTCTTATCATCATAATCCATCATCCTCCTATCTTCCATACATTAATCCACAATCCGCTTATACCAATTAGAACCAACAAACACCTTCTTATGCATCTCAACCCGTCTATGATCCAACCGTTGTAGTACCATCTTCATCATACCAACAATACTATCCATACAATCAGCCTACTCCAACTCCTCAACACCTATCAGCAAAGACTTGGAAGAAGTCAAGGCTGTGTTGAAGGACTTACAAGTTGGGATGAGCAAACAATCATTCAAATTTGAGGACATTTGTCCTTATCCATTTGATCCCTCCATTTCCTTGGTTCCCTTCCCTAAACACTTTAAAATACCAAAATTTGATAAGTACAAGGGAACCAAAGACCCTAAATCTCATTTGCAATATTTTTATGCCCACTACCAAGAATTCATGCACAATGACAACTACCTCATGTGGTTGTTCCCTAAAAGCCTACAGGGAGTCACTCTTAACTGGTTCATGGGTCTTGAGAAAGGATCCATCAAATACCTTGCGCAGCTATTAGAATAATTTGTCTCCCATTTCTCCTTTAATCTAGAGAAGGATATTGACACGCTTGATCTCCTAAAAGTAAAACAGTGTGATGGAGAAACCTTTGCAAGCTATCTGCAAAGATGGTGAGCCTTAGCCAGCCGGATGAAATCCCCATTGCGGGAAAAAGAAATGGTTACTTTGTTCATCAAAAATTCCCAACCCGACATGGCTCACAACCTCCGACTCCACTGTATCACCACCTTTGTGGCCCTAGTGGAGAAAGGTCCTATCCTGGAAAGAGCCCTTATTGCTAAAGGGTAGGTCAAACTTTTCAATTCTGATAAAGAGAGGTCCTCTGGAGACAAACCTCGTTATTGGAATAAAAATAAAAATGTTGTCAATGATGGTGTCACTGACACCAAACATGTCCAGGTGGCTACTACCTCACAAAACCATCCTCCTCAATAGCAGCAATCGATCCCCAATGCCATATGTATGCCACAAGGAGCACCTCATCCACCACAACAGTCAAACCAAAACAACCAAGGGGGAAATAAAATTCAGTTTACTAAGTTAGGAGAACCCCTTAGTGTCACGTTTAACAAGCTCCTCCAAGCCAATTACCCCATCACGTATCCTGTCACCAAGCCCCTTGACGATTCCAAGCCCAAGCCAACTTGGTTCAAAGAAAATGAGTACTGTGAATTTCACAAGATTAAGGAACATACATTAGATAAGTGTTAATGTCTAAAAACCTATATTTAAGGTCTCATAGATCGAGGTGAAATACATGTGGATGCTAACACAACAACCTCGTCTAATTCTCAACTTCAAATATATCATAATGCTTTTCCCAAGCATAATCAGGGTCCTAGTACATCCAACTCCAATCCTGGACCTAGCAACAACAACAATCAAAATAACAACATTAATAACATCAGTTATAAAAATGTGCCATACAATTACCAAGGTCTTGTCACATACATAGAACAAGTGGAGCTGCGTGTATCCATGATACGTGTCAAAGGAAAAGACCCAAAATGTGTTGTTACCACCCATCAAACTCACATCACCGTCCCAACAACCTCTGCATCTACCCAACTACCATCTGTCAGTTCGCATTACAACATCCTTGATCACTTAGGCAAGACCTCAAATCATATTTCTATCTTGGATCTGCTTAAGTCTTCCCCCATGCATCAAGACATCTTGAATAAGGACTTACAGAGCACTCAAGTCCCCAATGACATAGATCCCACACAATTCCAAGCATTAGTAGGAAATCTCTTCAAAACCTACCAATTAGGTTTCAGCCAGAAATATATGCCATGCCTTGACTCCAGTCATAACTGTCCCCTTCACCTTGAGGTTGGGGTGAATTGTCATAAAGTAAAAAGGGTACTGGTAGATAATGGTTATGCCCTAAATATTTGTACATTAAAATTTATACAACAGGTGGGATACACCCAGGCTGACCTAAATAATTAGGTTATCACCATCAAAGCATATCATAACGTAGAGCGAGATTCTGAAGGCACTATTTGTCTTCCTATTCAGGTGGGCTGTGCAATACACTATGTGTCATGCTCTGAACCTTGAACTTCCATATAACATCCTTCTTGTTTTCCCATGGATTCACTCTATGCAAGCCATCCCATCAACCTACGACCAATGTCTAAAATTCCCATTTCAAGGAATGGAAGTAACTATACAAGCTGACCCTCAGCCATTTGAATATTATCATGCTCTAGAGGCTTCCTTTCCACATTCTCATTACTTCCCTAGGGTAGAATGAGGGGAATCTCAAACATTAGACTCTCATCCATCCACCAACACACTAAACACCACATCATCTACCCCATCATCCACCATCAGTAAGGTCCAGATCATTGACAAGGGATGTGGTGAGTACGAAATGTGTACAACATTGAATGTGGAAACCATGCCACCCTCACCACATACATATGGTCAACCCTCTCAGTCTATTTCAAAAGAAGAAGAAAAGACACTCACACTCACTTCCAAGAATATGGGCTCGACAACATTCAGAGATCTAGGTTCCCTTCAGGATCAAATGGAAGTTGATATTAGGGCGGGTGCATGGAAATGGGTAGCCAATTTGTGGCCACTTTCAAAAAAAAGTTTTTAGAATTCATAACGCGAGCGCATTATGGCTTGTTGGGCCAAGCCTAAGGCTCGGCAACAACAAACCCATAACGCGAGCGCGTTATAATGCACTCACATTATGACATGTTAAAAGAAAAAAAAAATTGAAACTCATCGTCCTTCATTTCGACTGTGTTTTTTGTTGTGCCCGCGGCCAAAACCCCCATTTTTCGCGCTCGTGTTCTAGGAGGAGGCATTGTGCAAAAATCTTCACCAATGGTCGGTATTTCTTCACAACGATGGCGCCACGATGATGAGGAGGTGTGAGACGTAAGGATTGTATGCTTTTTGTTTTGAATTTGTTGGTTTTAGGTTCAATTTGTTAGTTTTAGATTGTATTTGATATATATTTTTTTGAAATTTTAGGAGATGCAAATCAACTTGCAAACCCTCAAAATCCTCAACAAGAAGAGCAACCAAATCCTCAAGAAAAAAATCTTCAAGAACAAAATCAACCACAACAACAACCTCCTCCACCAATCACTCAACCCCCTCCTGGCACTTAACAAAATTTGATGAGTGAAATTGAGAACAAAAAAAAGAAAATTGAGGATTTAATCAATAGGTTGAGTGATCCAAATGGTTCAACCATAGAAAGAATGACCCTAGCAAGTTCATTGAAAGATATGTTAAAAAATGTAGATTCAATTAACAAACAAATAACTGGATGGAAAGATAGGAGGCAGGCGGCTAGGGCTTATTATGTGAATAAACTATCATATAAAGATGTAAAGGATTTAAAAATTACAAAAGTTGATTTGTGCTCATTATTCACTGACCCACGCACAAATCAAAATCTTACCCTCAATGCGAAGAGGTTTCCTATTCATTGGTGCCACCACCAATAGATTAGGAACCAATTTTATGATAGGTGGTACATGGTCTTTGATTACCCACCATGCAACAATTGTGAATTCCCACAATATTTCCTTAGGAAACTATACAGTGAGTTCATATTGAATAAAATCCCAAATTATTTTGATATGAGGGACTTCCAGGGGAGAGGTTGGGGGTCGGCTCAGGATAGACCCAGTGCACAACCAGATCCTACGTGGAAAGGGAGACGAGCTCTCGCTAGGTCGCGTCGTGAGCACATTGTCATGCCTTCCATCACAAAGGAGAGTGCCAACGTAGAGACATTGTAGGAGATCAACACTTTGACCCAAAGTGTCATCCATCATACTAGCCCTATTTTATAACGCCATCCAGAGGAGTCTTCAAGTGGTGACCTTCAAACCCATGTGTGTCAATATTGTGGGGCGACTTGTTCATATGACCCCAACAACACTCAGGAGGCTACTACGCAAGATCCGTTTATAGCTATGGAGATGGAGAGGGCAGCTGACATTTTGCATGAGGCATATGGCATTGATAGTCAAGTAAAATTTAGCATGTTCATTGAATTTAATTTATTAAATTTTGATTTTGAAAAGCAAGATTAACTAAAAATGTTTTATGATTTTAATAAAATTGCAGGGTTACAGTGTTGAGACTGGATACACTGGTCCTCCACCTACTTATTTTTGTAGTACACCTACCAGTGGCGTATGTAACTAGTAGACAATTATAAATTTATTACATGTTAATAGCATTGTTTTATGAATGGTATTTTAATATGTGATTTTGGATGTTGAACAGGCGAATATTGGAGGTTTCAAGGGAACACCTTCCAGTGCTAGTGGATTTACTCAAACCTACATGGAGGTAATAGAATAAAGAGTTTAACTATTGAATTGTACTTAATAGATTTGTGTAGTTTATTTGCACATCGTTGATTACATTGAATAATTTGTTGTTTTATTTTTAGATGTTGCAAGCCGAAACACCTCTGGATGTGACAAGGGCAATGGAGATCTGTGTTTCATCTACTATACAATCCTTGATGGCTGTGACAGGGCAGGTATGAGGCAAATTAGTAAATTTCAATTTGCATTCGTTGTTATAGATGTTAGTTAGAGAAAAATCAAACCATTATTGATTCGTAGTTTAATTTCTATTTGGATGGTTTATACAAAGCTTGAGCATTCTTGAGCATGGGTGTGTGAATATTTCCCCCATGGAGAGAGATCATGAGATGGCGGTAAGTGATTATTTTTTTAAATATATCATTTTTTATAATGTAATTTCTATATATTCATGTATTTACTTCTTATTGTAACAGTTTAAACTTCACCATGAGCTAAACACTAGGAGGAGGAGCAGGAGCAATCCTCGAGCATAGCACAAACGAGTGACAGACCTATCACCATCTGATCGACAAGCAAAGGGAAAGAATTTATTTTAGAGCATGGAGAGCAATGACTTTTGATTCTAGAGCCCTTTGTTGTATGCCTACATGGCAGTTTTGTACATATTTTGTATTGGACATATTTGACATTGTGTGCCTATATGGCATTCTCGTAAGCCTATATGGCTATTTTGTACATATATTTCATACTTATATCGACATATATTGATGTATGCCTACATGTCTATTTGGTTCATATAAATATTTTTATCGATGGTGTCCATATTTGCATTCTAAATTCATGGTTCAATAGATATGAGTTACGTGTATTCGAGTGTATACTTTACAACTTATGTGTATACTTTATGACTTACGTTTGTTCCAATGTATACTTTGAGACTTACGTGTTTTCATGCATATACCTTGTATTCATGCATATACTTTGTATTAATTTGTGTATACTATGTATTCGTGTGTATGCTTCAAGGCTTATGTGTTTTTTAGTACATGTGCTTCCCTTATTCACATGTACATGCTTGACTTATTCACGTGTATACTTATTAATTGGTTAGCCCTAGCATTGATCACTGTTGTCCTTCATGGTTTGTCTTGAATATTAATTGATTTATGCTAAACAACTTTATCTAAAAGCAAAAACATGTTTTCAATAGGTATTCCATGAAATGATTCATAAAAAGATTCCAATATGATCTTGATGTGTCACCATATAAACACGTCAAAAGATTTATATGTCAAATTTTTCTAATATTATTTCTTGTAGACGAAGTGGACTTGGGAGAAAGCAAGTTATAATTTATAATACAAATAAGAAATGGACTCAACGTTGTCCTAGACCCCCGAATAGGTCTATTTAAAAAACCAACACGCTCTCAATCACTCTTCCAATTGCAAAACACCATTGGCAGCATTTACTAGTCTACAAATCCATAAAATCTACAATTTTTAGGGCGTGATTGGCCCTCTAACCCCACTATCCTCTAAACCCTCACTTTTCTCAAATTTCACTAGGGTTTATTGAAAACCCATATCCAGACATCATACAACCTCAAAACCTCTTCCAACACTTTTCACTCTACCTGCACAAACTTAATTGACCACCAAATTATGTTGCCCCTTGACTTTACCCACTTTTACTCCCTCAAACCTCTCTTTTTCATTCAAAACCCCTCTATTCCTAATTAGGGCATCATGCCATAACATACTTTTGACCTCCCTTGTCCTTGAAGACCATTTGACCACATCAAACTCCACAACCTCACCCTATTTCTAACCTATTCTAACTTATTCTCAAGCAATTTCTTCTTTTCACCTCGTCTAGCCTTGCTTTTAAGGCCTAAATTCTGAATTTTGAATAGGGGCGACATTAGTAATCTCTTCCAATGCCTTTACCAATGCTATTTTCTTATTTGTACTTACATAATTGATTCAAATGACCCCACACTAACTCAAAACTAAAAGAAAGATTACAAAATGGGCTATTGTGGCCTTATTTGACATTATAATGACTAAAACCACTGAACTAGACCTTTTTCATCAAATGGAGGAACAAAGTGCTTTGCACCAATGATCATTCATTTTTTGTGTGGAATACTCAAACTTCTCAACCGTTGTGTGTATGTTTCTCTTTTCCATTATTTTGCATGCCATCATAAAGGATCGAGTTGGTTGAACACAACTCAGATCAATTTCGCATGTTTGGGTGCGAAAGAGGACCATGCTTAGCGTAAACCTATCTATCGGGACATGTTGGAGTAGTTAGTTTGGTCACACTAATTGCAAAATGAAAGTTGCACCACTTTGCAACTTTACACTGCTTCCATTTGACACTTTTTTCATCAAGTGAAAATTGGACACCACAGGAAAATGACTTCGAGATAACAAATATCGAGAGAGGTTATTGTAGAGGGGCCCAACGCAATCCCATAGTCTCAGATGAAGAGTTCATAAGGGTCATAGTTTCTAGGTAATATCTGATCAAAGTTTGCTTCCTTTTTGCACTTTGGACCCTTAAGGGATCGATCTAGTTGAATGTAGTTCAAAGCAATTCCGCGTGTTTGGGTGCAAAAAAGGATCATGCCTAGCATAAACATACTTATTCGGATGTGTTGGAACAATCTGTTTGGTCACACAAGTTGTAGAATGAAAGTTGCACCATTTTGCAACTTTGCACTGCTTGCATTTGACACTTTTTCCATCAAGTGAAAATTCATCGCCATGAGAAAACCACTTTGAGATAGCCAAAATCGAGAGAGGTTTTTGTAGAGGGGCCCAACATGATCCTGTAGGATCAGACGAGAAGTTTCTAAGCATTATGATATTTGAGTAACAACATGCTGAAGTTTGCAGCCATTTTGCACTTTGGACCCTCAAGGGATCGATCCGGTGGAACGTAGCTCAGAGTGATTTTGTGTGTTTGGGTGCAAAAGAGGACCATTCCTAGCATAAACATACCTATTCAAATGTGTTGGAACAGTATGCTTGGTCACACGAGTTGCAGAACGAAAGTTGCACCACTTTGCAACTTTACACTGCTTGCATTAGACACTTTTTCGATCAAGCGAAAATATGTCACCACAGGAAAACAAATCCGAGATAGCCAAAACCGAGAGAGGCTTTTGTAGAGGGGCGCAACCCAATCCTATAAGATTAGATGATACTTTTATAAGTGTCACGGTATCCAAGTAACAACATGTTGGTTTGTAGCCATTTAGCACTTTGGACTCTTAAGGGATCAATCACATTGAACGTACCTCAGAGCGATTATGCGTGTTTGTGTGCAAAAGAGGACAATTAATAGTGTAAACATACCTATTCAAATGTGTTGGCATAGTACACTTAGTCACATGAGTTGCAAAATGAAAGTTGCACCACTTTACAACTTTGCACTGCTTGCATTCGATGCTTTTTCCATTAAGGGAAAATTTGTCGCCATGAGAAAACCACTCTGAGATAGTCAAAATCGAGAGAGGTTTTTGTATAGGGGCCCAACGCAATCCTGTAGGATTAGATGAGAAGTTTCTAAGCATCACGGTATCAGAGTAACAACATGCTGAAGTTTGCAGCCATTTTTCACTTTGGACCCTTAAGGGATTGATCTGGTTGAACGTAACTCAGAGCGATTTCCCGTGTTTGGGTGCAAAAGAGGACCATTCCTAACATAAAAAATACCTATTCAGATGCATTGGAATAGTCTTCTTGGTCACACGAGTTGCAGAATGAAAGTTACACCACTTTGCAACTTTGCACTGCTTGCATTGGACACTTTTTTCATCAAGTGAAAATTCGCCGCCACAGGAAAACCACTCTAAGATAGCCAAAACCAAGAAGGTTTTTTATAGAGGGGCCCAACGCAATCTTGTAGGATCAAACAAGAAGTTTCTAAGTGTCACGGTAACTGAGTAACCGCATGCTAAATTTTACAACCATTTAGCACTCTGGATTCTTAAGGGATCAATCTGGTTGAACATACCTCAAAGAGATTCCACGTGTTTGGGTGCAAAAAAGGACCATGCCTAGCGTAAAAATACCTATTCAGACATGTTGGAACAGTCCACTTGGTCACACGATTTGCAGAACGAAAGTTGCACCACTTTGCAACTTTGAATTATTTGTATTTGACGTTTTTTCCATCAAGTGAAAACCCGTCGCCATGGGAAAACCACTCCGAGATAACCAAAATCGAGAGAGGTTTATGTAGAGGGGCCCTACGCAATCCTATAGGATTAGACGATAAGTTTGTAAGTGTCATGGCATTCGAGTAAAAACATGCTAAAATTTGCAACCATAGAGCACTTTGGACCCTCAAGAGATCAATCTGGTTGAACGTACCTCGGAGCGATTTCGTGTGTTTGGGTGCGAAAGAGGACCATGCCTAGTGTAAACATACCTATTTTTGAACACATTGGAATAGTTCGGTTGGTCACACGAGTTACAAAATGAAAGTTGCACCACTTTGCACTGCTTGCATTCGACACTTTATGCATCAAGTGAAAATTTGTCGCCACAACAAAACCACTCCGAGATAGAAAAAACTAAGAGAGGTTTTTGTAGAGGGGCCCAATGCAATCCTGTAGGATTAGATGATAATTTTTTAAGCATCACGATATCCGAGTAACTGCATGTTGAAGTTTGCAGCCATTAGGACTTTGGACTCTTAAGGGATCAATCTGGTTGAACGTACCTCAGAGCGATTTAGCGTGTTTGGATGCAAAAGAGGACCATGCCTAGCATAAATGTACCATTTAATTAGAAGAAGATCAATAAAATTCATTGTTTCCTTGCATTTTCTATATTTTTACCAGAAATCTGATGTTTCCTTAAATTGTACGGTTTTGTACAAGGTGATTGTGTTCTTTTTTTCAATCTCTTTGTGTTTCCATAGACCCAATACATATTTAGAAACCCATTTTGATGTTAGGGTGCTTATTTGGTGAAAGGGAATAAAATTTATGGGGTTTGTGTTGCTACCCCTGTAGATTTTGATGGAAAAGGGCATGAAAAATGAGGTTTCACCTTAGGGTTTGATAAAATATTGCATGTAGAGGTTGGGTGATTGTTTTTTGAGTTTGTGCAGGTGATTTTAATAAGGTTTTAGGTGGTGGAATATTTTGGTAAGGTGTGAAACCATTCCTTTCAATAAACCCTCCTCATACTAGCATAAAATAAGGGTTTTGTGGTTTGGCATGGTGGAGTGAGTTTCTCTTGAGAGAAATTGCGGATTTGAGGGTTTGGATACATGATAATTGTTTCCCCAACAATTTCATGGGGTTGTTGAATGTTTAAAGGAATGTTCCTTTGTAAATTAGGCCTAGTTAGCCTAATGAGGACAACAAAGAAGGTCATTTTTGATGCACATGTTCCAAGACAGTCACTATTTATTTTAAAGTATGGTTTGTAACTCAATAATAGATATCTAGATCAGTCATTTATTTGTGAATTAATTTGAGAAATTTTCCTCAAAATACCACTTGGAGCCACACTTTTCACTTGGAAATTCATCATAAAACCCTGTAGCAGTAACTCCACCTTTGCTTCTTGAATTCCCCTGCATAGATAAACACACACACACCTAAAATATCCTAATACTAACTTACTCCACTGATCTAAACTATCAAATTTGGTGGAGTAGTCATTATTGGTTATCTAGACTCTCAAAACCCCAATCTTGAGGGTTTATAGACTGAGTTGAGAAAAATCAATTCAAACTAATGATAAACTTGAAGGATACCCTCCTAAATAGATTCAAATGAAATCTACTTCACTATTCTACCTTAAACAAAAAGATTCAAGGCCTTAAACTACTGTACAGGTCGTACAATTTAATGAACAACAAGAAAAACTCATAAAATCACTAAAATATGGACTTTAGTGATTGTAAATCTTCAAGAATACAAAAGATCTCTATTTTTTTTTACCTTAAATGATTTATATCACTTCTCTAATCACCTAATGACCTCTTTGAGACTTTTAATATATTACATATGACCTTCACATTGTTTACATTTCAAAATTCAAATTTTGCAAATTTGCTTATTGAAGGCATTTAGAGAGCAAGGTGCTACTGCACCAAACATGAACTCCAAATTACCATATCTGAAAAAATCTCATTACAATTAAATCTCATTAAAATGCCTTAGGTACTTCGTTCTCACAAATCTCTTACAATGTCACTCATACATTTAAGATTCTCTTTAAATGTCTACATCATAGGTGCTCATTATGAGGTTAACTTCAATTGAGTAACTTGAGATTCCCTCGCTAAGCTTCACACGCTCTTTTATAATGGCTTGAAATAAGAATTCAAATTTGTCAAGATCATCAAAATAAGGATGTTGCATTTCTTTTTTGGCTAAGATTCTCTTTGATGGCTCATAAAACAACTTTTTTTGCAACGAGAGACCAATCAATTTTTAGTAGTTTACTTATAAATACACAAAGTAAAAGAGAAAAAGAAAGAGCATCCAAAATGGAAATAAAATGAAAATAGATGGAAGGAACTTACAAATAGGCATGTAGGATTCACAACTTAGTCACTCCTAGTCATACATCTTCACTAGGAATTCCAACATACCTATTGCACACAACACCTCTCATGAATAGAGTAAGTTGAAATTTGAGATGCTCTTATAATGTCTACATCATAAATGCTTGTGATAAGGTTAACGTCAAATAAATAACTTGAAATTTCCTCACCAAGCTTTGAACACTTTTGTAATGGCTTAAAATCATGATTGTGATTTATCAAGATCATCAAAATAAGGATGTTGCATTGTTTTTTTCGCTGAGATTCTCTTTGATGGCTCATATATCTGCATTTTCTGCAAGGGGACACCAATCAATATTTAGTAGGTTACTTAAAAATAGGAAAAGTAAAATAATATGATAGAATTGGCATCAAACAAATTAACATGGGCATACAAGTATAAATTAATAAGAACCAATGTGCATATACTTACAAATTAATCCAACGAACCATCTGGATCTGCTCTACTCTTTATTGTGTCAAGTATTGCCTCATGGTCAGACTCATGGACCTTCCACAAGGTCTTGTTCAAAGGTTTACCCCCATATTTGGTCAAACAAACATTGGATGCCACGACAAGGTTTGATTAATGAATAATCTTACGATGCATGTCAAATTCTTGAAACAACCAATGTTTAACACTCGAATGTGGATACCTTCTAAGCTACGTTCCAATAACCACAACTGAGCCTAGAGGATATTCAATGTTTTCTCCATCTATAACTGGGGCCTCCAATTTATTTTTGGCCTCAACACAATGACACAAGTAATAGTTTGTTCCCTCTTCATTTTCTTCATCTACAATAACTGCATAAACATGCCCTACATTGATATGTGCAGCAAATCTCTTGAAATTAGTCAACATTACGAATACACTACAAATTAAGATAACGATATGGAATTTCAACAACTAAGCAAGTAGATATATCACCTGGTTGACCTAGATTTGATACGTGGTCAAATTCGACCAATGATTTCATCTATGTTAGTTACAATAGCGTCGGAAGGCAATATGTGTGAAGTGGGCTAAGATAACTTATCAACCATTTGTCAACCCACTCCCTTGACTCACAATCATTCCAGGCTTGCATTGTACATGAAGAACAAAATAATTCCATCTTTCGTGTATCAATACTCCATGAACCTGCATTTTTTCTAAGGAAAGAGTGTACCTCACTCAATCTTGTTAGTGTACAATAGTCCTCATATGGTGCAGTGTTAGTATCATCCATCAACCAAAAAAATCTATGAGCTGGAGATGTACCTTCATTACCTGGACCCATCGAAGCATTACACCACTCGACGATTGATCTTGCATCTATCAAATTTGCATTGTCTTTATACTTTAACTCTTCTCGTGCTAATGCTCTTTTCATGCATGCTCCTGCACCATCATGCTCCCCCTTTCCATGCCCAGCCTCACAAAAGTTCCACATATGTTGAACACCTGTAATAACATGCATCCTGCATAACCAGTAGAACATGCGCGAGTTCTTGAACTGTTTTGCACAGTTATCCGACTATATTATATGTCGATCGTATGGTATGCCCCTCTGAGCCAAACCATTAGAGAACATCTGGAAGAAACCTTGCACGAACTGTGGAGAATGTGTGTGATCATCACTAATGTAAAAGTGGTACTCCCTCAATACCTTCCTTTGGTCCTCTTTACTATCAGATGCATGAATGAATGCTATGTGCACAAATATCGAAACTTGTGTGGATTTTTAATATTGTGGTTGTAGAGTGTAGTTCTCCACAAATTCAACCACTGATACTATGTTTCCAACTGGAAAGGTGTTCTTGTATAGCTTGAATTGTGTGTCCAACCATCGAGCTTTATGGGCATCCATTGCATACTCATATAGTATATTGTCACGAAATATGGACATAAACTGGTACACTAAAATCTTTTCAATAACCAAATCACACATTTTTTCTTGAGACCCATATTTTGTAGCATATTCCATTGCATTATACTTCCCAAACTCTGCTACTTTATGTCCCACCTCATATGTGCTTTCCATATATTGACATACTGGCATACGCTGGAAGCCACCGCAACGCTCACATGAACCATCCAAGCATGTTGTCCTGTAGAATATTTGACCATCCTCTATTTCACATTAAAAAATTGATAAGAACTCTCTTGAAGATTTTGGTGGGGTTTCTATGCCACAATCGTGCAAAACATCGTTAGTATACAAATCTAAACATATAGAACGATAAACATCATAATGGTTATAGAATTCAATATGTAGTCTACAACAAAAAGTAGTGCGTGTGTGATTTATCTTGACATGAAAAAGTTTAATCATTTCAAAAAATCTTTGAGAAATACTAATTTGAGGATAATCATTTTCAAATTTACGAAAAAATTGGGTTTGAGTCATATCCAAAAAATGTTTTGGATGTGGCTCACGATTTTGAATACCCATTCTCCTTCTTACCACATCCCTTTGATTTGAAGATGGCCTTGCATTATTCTTCCAATACTCTTCAATTATTGTTCTCAAGGCTTCAACAATTTCTTTATCTTTTCGTGGCAGTCTCCCCGTGAATGCCCATAATTCATTTGAATCAGTGCCCTCAATTCTTTGTCACCTTTGAATGGATCTTGATAAAGTTTTTCTACTAATTCTCGTTTGTTCACTTGTCTTTCTAATGAGACGAGCTCTCTTTTTTTGACAGCTTAACAAAGTCGATGTAGTGACACGTCGGGTGACATTAGTATCCTTTAAGCATGAGATCTTACCCACACTCTCATAAGAATCCATTAGATTCTTCACAATAGTGTCTTCACTTGACGCATTTGATGTTCTCAAACCAAGAGTCTTCATGATGTTCCTATACTTTACATCTCGTATCATTTCAAAAAATAGTTGACATCTCGTAGTCTCATTTAGCCTTTCAAAGAAGAATTTCCAAATCTTATCAACATATCTTCTACAAGTGCATATTGAAATCTTACCTTCCATGTGCCGCAAAATCTCATCATCAATATTAATCAAATACTTTGGCTTTCTACGCAAAATTCTAGGTGGTATTCTCCTAGGTACATACATCTCAACATTAGGAATTTCATCAATATTTAATTGAGATGGGCTAGATTTCATACCTTTGATCGAGGATGGAGAAGAAGACATACCTTGAGGTTCATGTGGGGATGATGACATACCTTCTTCGTCAAATCCGAGTGATGATGTACTCTCAACTTGAGATGCGTTGGATGGTGTCCAAAAATATTCACTTGTGGTAGATGGTGTCCCTCTATATTCACTTGCGGTAGATGGTGTCCCTCCATATTCGCTTGTGCTTAATGGTGTACGTTCATATTCACTTGTTGTAGAGGGTGTGTCTCCAACTATGGTATTTGAATCTGTCTTAGCACGATGCTTTCACATTTGTGCCTTTTGTGCTACCAATTCATTTTCTCTTTTTTTCGGTTGAGGTTCCTCTTCAATTGGCTTTTTTTTTGTCAATCATTTCCAATTTATTCTTTTCACAATGTGCCGCCACCTGAACTCTCTCCTTTTCTTTAAAGGTTTTGTTCTTTTCGTCTGTTAGTTTATTTTTTGTTCATTTATTTAGCATAGCAGATAATTTTATCTATAGCATGGTAATGAGATGAATATTAGTTCCTACAAAATGTATTCATTCAAGTTAATCAAAATATATATCATTCAAGGCTTCATAAAGAATACTTACATTCATCTTGTACAAGAGTTAACCTAGCATAGACAAAGGTCACATGATTTTTTTCAATCCATAATGCCTTAAAGAAATTTGGTAATGTGGCATGCCATGATTTCAATATAGGCTCAAAATGGAAGCATAGACAAGCATACAAAATGTCAAAAAGGGTGTTGGGCATGAAGCCCTAGAGTGAAATTTTGAGTTTTCCATGAGATTTCGAGTGGTTTTGATATGCTAAAGTGTGTTTTGTGTTGCGGAAGTGTGGTTTCTTGTTGAATTGATTTTGTGCAAGACAATTTAGACCTGTTTTAAGTATTCATAAGATTGTGTGAGGGTTGGATAAGTGTTTTTCAATAAACCCCTAGTTTCTTGGGTAAAAAGGAGGGTTTTGTGATTTGGCACTTTGGTGAGTGATTTTATGAAAATAAATGGTGGAATCCTTGATTTTATAATATATAGAGTACTTACCTATTGATTTTTGTGTTTTGGAAAAGGATTGAAGATAAGGTTCTTTGTAAAAGAGGCCTAATTTGAGACCTAGTTAGTGTATAAATCTAGGTTTGATGAAGTTGTAACAAAGAAACATATTATGGATTGTTGATATGTTATTGTGTGCCCTATTGGGACTTTGATAAGGGCCAGGTCTTCGTCTAAAAAGACCTTCTCTAAAAGATATACTTTATTGAGTGAGTTAGTTATGCTACAAAGATGACTGTTGAATTGGTGAAAGTGAAGAATTGTATGAATTGTTAATTGTTGTTGTTTTTTTATTTTATGTTGCATTGTGTTACAAGACCTCCCCTAATTGCATCAATACACAAGGTAAGTCAATTTTTAAATAACAAAATGTCTCAAAGAGAGGGGGGTTTGAGAGTCTAAGAAGGTTCATTATGATTACTCCACGATCTAGGCTTTGTAGTTCAATGGAGTAGGTTAGTTTTGAGCTTTGTAAGGTGTGTGCATGTTTTTTTATGCAGGGGAAAACAAGAATCCATTGTTTGGTTGTTTTCCTCTTAAGAAATACAAAAGTTGACTCCTTGTGCAAAATGATGTTATGACTGCAAGAATTAAAGAGCCTAATGGATCAGTGGTTTTTGAATGTGTATTTGGTTTATTTCAATCAATAACATGTTGATTATAGTGTCTTGGATGTTTGGATAAAGTTTGGTAGTTACCTTCCATGATTTGTTATTATTTTTCCATCTAAGTTGCATTGAAGAGTGAATTAGTGAATCATGAATGAATAGAATGGTTTTGAATTTCTAATCAGGTTTATGCTATGTTACAATCAATTTTATGATGGTTAATCTATTTTTGAGTCTGACAAAGAGTTGAAGCCAAGTTCTAATGTTTTGTGGAAATATGAAATCAAGTGAAATTGAAGGATTTTGATGAAAAGATGACTGAGTTTGTTGGTTGATCTTCTTCAATTTAAGTTAGGGTCAGAAGTACCCTTAATGATTTTTGGATTCTGGTAGATGCTTTGCATCAGGTTTAAAAATGTAATTGGTAAGTGTATATAATTGTGTAATTTAAAATGTGCATTGACAACTTAAGGTTATAATGACAAACAAACAATGATCAACATGGAATATGCAAAATAACAAAAATAAAAGCAAACCATAATAGAATGAAAGAAAATATGTAAAGACTCCGCATACCTACAAAACAAGACTTTCAAATGGAGGATTTCAACCCAATTATGTAGCCTTAGCTTCTTCTTTCTTCAAACTCCTCAACAATTTGAACTTTCTAAAGCTTGTTCCCCTCCAAACTTCAATTGTATATCAGTTTTTAATGGAATTCAAACTTGAATTGATATTATATGTCTTTCAACATGAAAACTCTGCTATTTCATGCAAAGGTGGTAGACAGATCATGGAAAAGGTGGTGGAATGTGAAAAACATGCTTGCACACTTCACAACATCATCAAAAAGCTACTTTTTGTCGGAGCACACGCAGAACCAGGAGAAAATGTAGAATGTGGGCCTTGAGATCATGATTATATTGAGTTTTTTTACAATTTTTAGTGGAAGACAAAATGCGCTCGTGTTATAACGTGAGCACATTATAAAGCGGGCACATTATAACGTGAGCACATTATAACGTGAGCACATTATAACGCGAGCACATTATTTCTTGCTAAAATGGCCATATCTCTACTTCTTCAAAACGCGCTCGCGTAATATGAAATATGGTTTTTTTAATAGATTTATTTTCTCCATCTTTGTTTATACCCTCTAACCTAATTCTATATCTCTCCCCTGTACCCTTATAGTAGAGGAGATAGAGGTGAGTGTGTGTGTGTGTGTGTGTGTGTGTGTGTGTGTGTGTGTGTGTGTGTGTGTGTGTGTGAGAGAGAGAGAGAGAGAGAGAGAGTAGAGGGAGGGATAGGAGAGATATATAGTAGAGAGGGAGGTTGAGGTTTTGAGGTTTAAGGGGTCAGGGTTAAGGGTAGAGGGTGTATGGTTGAGAGAGATAGAGTGGGAGAAGAGAGAGAGAGAGAGAGAGTGGGAGAGAGTGGAAGAGTGGGAGAAAGAGAGAGTGGGAGAAAGAGAGAGTGAGATAAAGTGGGAGAGTAGGAGAGAGGGAGAGTGGGAGAGAGATAGAGGTTAGAGGGTTAAGAGTTAGAGGGAGAGAGAGGGAGAGAAAGATGGAGAGAGGGGGAGAGAGGGAGGGAGAGGGAGAGTGGAGAAAGAGAGAGTAGGAGAGATGGAGATAGAGAGGGATGGAGAGAGGGGAGAGTGGGAGAAAGAAAGAGTGGAGAAAGTGGGAGAGTGGGAGAGGTAGAGGGTAGAGGGTTAAGAGTTAGAGGGAGAGAGAGGGAGAGAAAGAGGGAGAGAGAGGGAGAGATGGAGGGAGGGAGAGGGATATTGGGAGAAAGATATAGTGGGAGAGATGGAGATAGAGAGGGAGGGAGAGAGGGGGAGAGGGGGAGAGGGGGAGAAAGAGAGAGTGGGAGAGGGGAGAGTGGGAGAAAAATA
This sequence comes from Sequoiadendron giganteum, assembly GCA_007115665.2. Lineage (NCBI taxonomy): Eukaryota > Viridiplantae > Streptophyta > Pinopsida > Cupressales > Cupressaceae > Sequoiadendron > Sequoiadendron giganteum. Next base: position 628,594,551 of record CM021101.1, read on the forward strand.
TATTGGGAGAGACTGGGAGAGACTAGGATACTGGGAGATAGGGAGAGAGGGGGAGAGGGAGGGAGAGGGAGAGTGGGAGGGAGAGGGAGAGTTGGAGGGAGATAAAGGGTAGAGGGTTAAGAGTTAAGGGTTTAAGGGTTAAAGGTTTAAAGGGTTAAGAGTTAAGGATAGAGGGGAGAGAGAGGAGGAGTGAGAGAGAGATAGAGGGTAGAGGGTTAAGAGTTAAGGGTTTAAGGGTTAAGGGTTTAAAGGGTTAAGGATTAAGGGTTTAATCCCCTCAAACCTAATCCCCTAACCCTATACCCTCAATCCTCTAACCTCAACCTTAAAACCTCCACCCTAAAACCCTCTACCCTCTACCCTATAAACCCTTAAACGCTCAACCCTAAACCCTAAACCCTCAACCTTTAAACCATAAACCCTTAAACCCTCTACCCTCTACCCTCTACCCTCAACCCTCTACCCTCTACCCTCTACCCTCTACCCTCAACCCTCAACCCTCAACCCTCAACCCTAATCCCCAACCCTTAAACTTTTAAACCCACTTAGTAAACTCTCTACCCTAATCCCTCAACCCTCTTGACCCTTAATCCCTCAACCCTTAAACCCTAATCCCTATACCCCTATACCCTCTTAATCCCTCAACCCTTATACCCTCTTAATCCCTCAACCCTTAAACCCTAATCCCTTAACCCTTATACCTCTTAATCCCTCAACCCTCAACCCTTAAACCCTAATCCCTCAACCCCTTTACCCTCTTAATCCCTCAACCCTTAAACTTTAATCACTCAACCTCTATACCCTCTTAATCCTTCAACCCTCAACCCTTAAACCCTAATCCCTCAACCCCTATACCCTCTTAATCCCTCAACCCTCAACCCTCAACCCCTATACCCTCTTAATCCCTCAACCCTTAAACCCTATTCCATCTACCCTATACATTGGACCCTCAACCCTAGTCCCATAACCCTATACCCTCAATCCTCTACCCTCAACCTTAAACCCTCAACCCTCAAACCCTTTACCCTCTACCCTCTACCCTATAAAGCCTTAAACACTCAACCCTAAACCCTCAACCCTTAAACCTTAAACCCTCTACCCTCTACCCTCTACCCTCTACCCTCTACCCTCTACCCTAATCCCCCAACCCTAATCCCCCAACCCTTAAACCCTTAAACCCACTTAGTAAACTCTCTACCCTAATCCCTCAACTTCTATACCCTCTTAATCCCTCAACCCTTAAACCATATTCCCTCAACCCCTATACCCTCTACCCAATACATTGGACCCTAGACCCTAATCCCCTAACCCTATACCTTCAATCTTCTACCCTCAACCTTAAACTCTCAACCCTAAAACCCTCTACCCTCTACCTTATAAACCCTTAAACACTCAACCCTAAACCCTAAACCCTCAACCCTTAAACTCTAAACCCTTAAACCCCCACCCCCACCCCAACCTCCCACCCCACTCCCCACCCTCACCCCTCTACCCCCACCCTCAACCCAATCCCCCAAACCCTAAAACCCCAAAACCCACCTCTAGTAACTCCCCTCACCCTAATCCCTCAACCCTCTCTTGACCTCCTTAATCCCTCAACCCTAAACCCTAATCTCAACCCCTATACCCCTCTTAATCCCTCTAACCTCAACCTCAACCCCAACTCATTAACCCCTATAGCCTCTTAATCCCTCGACCCTCTACCCTCAACCCTTAAACCATAATCCCTCAACCCCTATACCCTCTTAATCCCTCAACCCTCAACCCTTAAACCCTAATCCCTCAACCCCTATACCCTCTTAATCCCTCAACCCTTAAACCCTATACCCTCTACCCTATACATTAGATCCTCAGCCCTAATCCCCTAACCCTATACCCTCAATCCTCTACCTTCAACCTTAAAACATCTACCCTCTACCCTCTACCCTATAAACTTTTACACTCAACCCTAAACCCTAAACCCTTAAACCTTCTACCCTCTAACCTATACCCTCAACCCTTAAACCCTTAAACCCACTTAGTAAACTCTTACCCTAATCCCTCAACCCTCTTCACCCTTAATCCCTCAACCCTTAAACAGTAATCCCTCAACCCCTATACCCTCTACCCTATACATTGGACCCTCAACCCTAATCCCCCAACCCTAAACCCTCAATCCTCTACCCTCAACCCTAAACCCTCAAACATTAAACCCTCTACCCTCTACCATCTTCCATATAAACCCTTAAACACTCAACCCTAAACCCTCATCCCTTAAACCCTAAACCCTTAAACCCTCTACCCTCAATCGTCTACCCTCTACCCTCAACCCTAATCCCTCAACCCTTAAACCCACTTAGTAAATTATCTACCCTAATCCCTCAACCCCTATACCCTCTACCATATACATTGGACCCTCAAACCTAATCCCCCCAACCTTATACTCTCAATCGTCCACCCTCAACCCTCAACCCTTAAACCCTCTACCATCTATCCTCTACCCTATACATTAAACACCCAACCCTCAATTCTCAACCCTCAACCCTTAATCCCTCAATCCTCAACCCTCAAACCCTAAACCCTCAACCCCGATACCCTCTACCCTATACATTGGACTCTTAACCCCAATCCTTCAACCATATGTACCCACAACCCTAATCTGTCAACTCTATACCCTCAACCCTACAAGTCGTCAACCCTATACCCTCTATTCTCAACCCTCTACCCTATACATTGGATCCTCAACCCTCATATATTCACATCCCTCCCTCCTCTTCTCTCCTTTTCTCTATCCATCCATCCATCCCTCTATACCCTAATCCATCAACCCTAAACCCTAAACCCCTAAACACTCAACCCTAGACCCTCAACCCTCAACCCTCAACCCTCAACCCTCAACCCTCAACCCTCAACCCTCAACCCTCAACCCTTAAACCTCAAATGCTTAAACCCTCTACCCTCTACCCTCTACCCTCAACCCAATACCCTCTACCCTAAACCCTAATCCCACAACCCTTACACCCTTAAATCCAAGAGAACTCTCTACCTTAATCCCTAAACCCTCAACCCTTAAACCCTCAACCCTTAAACCCTCAACCATCTACCCTCAACCCTTAATCCCTCAACCGTCTACCCCTATAACCTATACCCTATATATTGGACCCTT
>CM021101.1:628597715-628635268 GCA_007115665.2 Sequoiadendron giganteum
AATCCCTACCACCCTCTCTCACTCTCTCTATCCATCTCTCTTTATGTCCCTCCTGCTCCATCCCACTCTCTCCCACTACCTCTCTCTCGCTCTCTCTCATGTCTCTTCCTCCCACCCCATCTCTCTCTAAGGTCTCTCCCTCTGGAAACCTACCTAGGTAACTCTCTCTTTGTCTCTCTCCCCTCTCTCTATCTATCCCTCCAACCCTACCTAGATAAGTCCCTCTCACTCCACCCCCTCTTTCTCTACCTCTATCAGGTCACTCCCTCCCACACCCTCTCCCTCTCTTAGGTCTCTCACTCACACTCCCTCTCTCTCTCACTCGCTCTCTCTCGCACTCCCTCTCACTACCTATCTCTCAAGTCTCTCCCTCTCACCCCCCTCACACTCTCAAGTCTCTCCCTTTGGCACCCTACATATAGGCATACATACAATATACATGCATTGATATATACAGGCATACGTACATACATACAAGCATGCATACATATATGACATACAAGCATACATGTACATACAAACATACAAATATATTAGCATATATTCAATAGACTGGCATTTAACATAAAGGAGGACATAACGTGAGCGTGTTATAACGTGCTCACGTTAGGTCTTGGTTGACATGTTTCCCGCATAAGCAAAAAACCATGTCAAAACTAACATAACGCGCTCATCTTATATCTTGCTTTGGGAATCCCCAAGACTTAGGATTGGTATTTTCCTTGGAATACCAACCCAAAGGCTTGGAGGGCATTCCCAATGATCAAAGACGTATTTTTGCAAATTCTACAATATTTCACATAATCGAGTTTGTGCTCACCGTCAGGATTGCACGTGGTTCAATATCAAACAAATCGAACATCTGAGTACTGTTACATTCTCTCTTAGCTATCCAACGATGTCAATTTTTTCACTTTCTAACAATGTTAAGTCTTTCATCCATAATTCCTTTTATTTGTATGTCTCTTTTTTGGCAAAAAGTAGTGTTTGGTTTTTTTTTGTTATAAATTAACCGCTCATCCAAATTTCAAATAAATTACATTTTTAGAAACTAGACTCCATTCTAAAAAAATAAAAAAATCAATTACTTTCCAAAATTTGTACGGGTAACACAGCCAAAATTCTATTTTTCAGGAAGTGTCCACTTCGAAAATTAGTAAAAAATCAAATATTCATTAAAAAACTATCAGAAAAATCATGCATCAACTACATACTATTAGCTAACTTCTGACCATTTTGATTTTAAAAATACTAAAAAAATGTTCATCGTACAAGGGTCGTACAAGAGTTGCTATGTTATGTTTTTTTGACAAAAACAACACCAATTCGTGTATGTCCCTCTTTTGAAACCTTAATCTCAACCATTTTAAAAATAAATTAGTAGTTTAGAAAGTAGACTCAAAGAACTTTGATCCTTGGTTTTGTTCCATCTCAAAATTTTGAGTGTAACTATCCACAATTTGACGTCCAAGGTCAATATTTCCTGATTTCATAAAAAAGTTGTCCACTTAAGTCCCATTTTTGGGAACCATCTTGGTGCACTTACCCATCAACCAATGGGTTTACAGAGAAGAACCTGAGCCACCACATCCCATCATGGAATACTTTCAAGAGGTTTATCCACGTGCATCTGAGTTCGTTGAAAGGTGCAATTACAAAGGCGAAGATCTTGGTATAGAAGAACAAGGAAAATGACAACTCGACGAAGCTTCTATGCATCCAAAAAAGGTGGGATTAGGCTACGATACCAAACAGAAGGGTCCTATAGCATCAACTAGTGCTTCTAACTATGTTAGTGTGGACAACGATCTCCTTGATGACATCCCTGAGGAATAATCCATTATACATGCATACGATGATCTAGATCACATTGACCTCCCTTCCATGTTCGAATGTCTATCCATTTGCACCATCACCTTATCCATCAAACACCCCAAGCTTATAGATTATGACCTACAAGGTACTGCACTCCGAACTCAATGGACCAATATGTGCATCTCATGAGCTTGGGAGAAGATGAGCGCCCCAACCACAAAAATAAAAAGAAACAAAGTCAAAATGGGTCACCTAGTGAAAACCTCCCTAAGGCACTTTGTGACTCTGAAAAAGTAAAAACAAAAGGCGTATCTACTAGTGAAAACCTCGATGAGGTGCTAGAAGACGGGGACATTCATCTTCCCCTTGTAGGGACTCAACTATTCAGTTGATCATCCATCTTGATCAAAGAAACACAAGCAGTAAACTTGGGAATCGAGGAGAATCCCAAGATCACCTATGTGGCTAAAGCATTGTCAGAAGAAGAAAACTCTACCATCACCAACCTCCTTAAAAGAGGAATCATCAACTTTGCATGGACATATTCTAACATGTCTAGCCTTGATCCTACTTTGGTGGTACATCACCTAGATGTCCATCCTGATGCAAAAACAGTCAAGAAGAAACTCTAAAAAATGCACCCTCAAGTGGCTCTACTGGTTAAGAAAGAATTGGAAAAGTTTTTGGAAGCAAGATTCATCCAACCAATTGACTACTCTGACTGGATCTCCAATATAGTCCCAGCAGCTAAATCCAACGAAGATGTCAGAATATGTACAAATTTCTAAGACCTTAACAAAGCTTTTCCCAAGGATGACTTCCCCTTGCCAAATATTGATATGTTGGTCGATCTCACTGTAGGACATGAGATGTTTTCCCTAATGGATGGTTTCTCCAGTTACAACCAGATTAAGATTGCCCCCAAAGATCAACACAATACTGCCTTTACTACACCTTAGGATACATTATTCTATAATGTCATGCCTTTCGGCCTAAAGAATGAGGGGGCAACGTATCAGCGTGCTATGACAGTTATCTTCCATGAACTCATCCACATAATAATGGAAGACTATATTGATGATCTATTAGGAAAATCAAGAATGAGAGAAGAACACCCTACCATCCTCAAAAATATATTTGAACATCTGGAACAGTACAAGCTACGTCTCAATCCGAAGAAATGTGTCTTTCATGTCACATCCAAAAAACTCTTAGGGTTCATTGTCTCTCATAGAGGAATTGAGGTCAATTCTACTAAGGTCAAGGCAATCATGGAAATGCCTCCACCCCGCAATCTGAAACAATTAAGAAGTCTACAAGGTAAGCTCCAATCCATCTGAAGGTTCATTGCCCAACTAGCCGACAAGTGTCAATCGTTCACGCATCTCCGGAAGAAAGATACTGCATTTAAGTGGAACCAACAACGTTAACTCGGCTTTGATCAAATCAAAGGATATTTGGCTCATCCACCTATTCTTATGTTGCTTGTTCCGGGAAAACCACTCCTTTATATTTCACCTACTTTTGTGGCACTGGGGGCATTGTTAGCACAAAACGATGAGTCATCCAAAGAAATATTAATGTACTACATCAGGCAGACCTTAGTAGGTTATGAGCTCAACTATTCCCCAATAGAGAAGGCTTGCCTCGCCATAGTCTTCAGCTAACATAAACTTAGACACTACATGCTTAGTCAACCGATCAAGCTAATCTCTAAGGTTGATCCACTAAAATATTTGTTATCAAGAACAACACTGACCGATCGCATGGCTAAATGGGTCATGTTGCTAAGTGAATTCAACATAGAGTATGTGGATTGTAAAGCAATCAAAGTCCAAGTAATTGTGGATCAATTAGCAAATGCTCCAATCATAGATGCTTATCCTTTAGAAACATAATTTCCTAATGAAGGGGTCTTTGCAGTTTTAGAAGCCACCACATGGACACTATACTTTGATGGATCACACACAAACAATGAATCTGGAGCAAGAGACTTGCTCGTCACCCGCTAGGGTGATTATATACCAGAGTCATTCAGATTATCCTTTCCTTGTACCAACAACATTTTTGAATATGAAGGTCTTCTTACAGGCCTTAAGATTGCAGTCCAATGGCGTATCTCTCACCTGCACATCTTTGGTGACTCCCAACTGGTTATCAAGCAGGTCAATGTTGAGTTCCTAACAAAAGATGATAAGTTTTTACCATACAAATGTATGGTAGATGAATTCAAAAATTAATTCGCCTCCATCCAATTTGATCAAATTCCTAGAGTACAGAATAAAGCAGCTGATGGCATGGCCACCATTGGTTCTCTCCTTGACATGCCCAAAGATCGTACTGAATGTGAGTTCCTCGTGGAGCAACTTTAATCCCTGCATATGATATCCCTAAGAGTGAAATGGTATGCGATATTGTAGGTCCTACATCCCCCTAGTACCAAGACATTTACACTTATCTCCATGACAACACCTTACCCTCTAACCTCACACGTAACCAACGAAAATCCTTTATCCAATGCACATCCTGTTACACCATCATAAGTGATACGCTTTATTGATGTGGGTATGATGGAACCCTCCTCTGTTGTTTAAATGAGACTGAATCCCACACCACATTGGTAGAAGTACATAGTGGTGTCTGTGGGGCCCATTCTAATGGTATGGCCCTAGCCAAGAAAATTCTCAGATTAGGATATTACTGGCCTACTATGGAACATGATTCCTGTGAGTTTGTCAAGAGGTGTATTCCCTATCAGCAACATGTGGATCCGATTCATGCTCTTGCAAAAGAGTTACATCCCATCACAACACCATGGTCATTTTCACAATGGGGTTTCGATTTGGTCAACAAGATCTACCCTCCATCCTCTTACGGTCATAATTTCATCATCACAGCCACTAAATACTTTACTAAGTGGGTGGAATCCATACCACTCACCCAAATCACTGGTGTTTAGATATCCAAATTCATCCTTTACCATATCCTCTGCAGGTATGTAATCCCCTCCACCATCATTACTGATAATGGAAAGCCATTCAAAAATAAGTGCATGAAATTCCTCTGTGAGACTTATCATATCCAACATCGTTGGTCTACCCCATATTACCCCCAAGGTAATGGTCAAGGAAAAGAAACCAACAAACCTTGATTAAAATCATTTTAAAGACGGTTAACAACACTGGTCGATATTGGCATCTCCACCTCCATCGCGCCCTTTAGGCCTACCGCACTTCCATCTGCACCCCCACTGGTGCTACTCCATATTCACTAGTTTATGATGTCGAAGCTATCTTTCCAATTGGATTCAAAATTCCATCACTTTGCATATCTTTGAAGAATCTGATCAATGATGAAGACACCCGAGTTGCACAACTTGCTCAGTTGGAACTCCTGGATGAAAAATAGGTCAAAGCTTACAACCATCTACAAGCCTATCAACATCGCCTCAAGAGAAGCTACAATAAGAAGGTTTGCCCTCATCAATTCAATGTTGATGATTTAGTCCTTAAAGAAAATCAATAGAACCAGCAAGATAGGGATAAGAAGGGCAAGTTCGAAGCAAATTGGTTAGGCCCTTATGTCATCACAACAAAATATAGTTCTAGAGCATACAGGTTGTTTACACCTGAAGGAGAGCCCATGGAATATCCCATCAATATCATGCACCTAAATAAAATTTATACTTAGGTCAGCTGGGGTATTCTATCCTCTAAAGTCCAAAAACTACAAAAAAGTAAAAAATTGTCAAAAACAAATCAAAAAATCAAAAAATAGAAAAGAGAAATAATTCATCCTATGGTGAAAACCACCCTTGGTGGCACCTTGGATATTTACGATTGGTGAAAACTTGGCAACAAGTGCCATTTGTATAGGGCTTAATCATTATCTACCTCACATCCTATTAATCCTATCCTTCCATCCGCTTGCATCATCTGGTCGCTTGGTATATTTTGGTTGAGCATTGGACAAACTTCATCTGCTATCTGTCATCCTGAGCTTTTATCATAATCCGATCTTATGTCATCTTGTCGCTTTGGTCATCTCCATCTAGGTTCTTTCATCGTTTTGATCTCCATCTAGATCCCATCCTATCTTTGGCGAACTACGTTGGACTTGCGCTTTCACGTAGGCAAGGTCGATCACTTGATCTTCCCTTGGGGATATTTTGGTGTCTTTTCTCGTACATCTTGTCCTTGGTGAACTACGTTGCCCCTGCACTTTCACGTAGGCAAGGTCGATCATTTGATCCACCCCCAGGGCTTTGTTCTTGTTGTCTCCCTTTGTATCTTCTTGTCTTTGTCGAACTACGTTGCCCTTGCACGTGCACGTAGGCAAGGCTGATCATTTGATCTTCCCTCGAGGCATGTTTGTCTATTTGCCTCATCCTTCATCATCTATCTACATTCTCCTCTTTTTGCTCTTATCCATTGTTGGTCTTTCTTCCTTTTTGAACTGCGGTGCCCCTATGCTTGCATTTAGGCAAGGTCAATCATTTGATCCACCCTCATGGCTTTGCTTTCCTTTTCCTTTCTTTTTTTTTCAGTCCATCTAGACTCTAGACATTTTCCTCCATCATTTGTCTTCATCGTCCTCTTTCCGCTTTTATCCATGGTCTTTTCCTAAACTACGAGAGCTCTGCACTTTCACATAGGCAAGGCTGATCTTTGATCAACCCTCGAGCCCCTAGGTCTTTAGGGTGTGGCAGTCTTGTGTCTTGTCTTGTGTTGTCAAGTATGTCCTTATCTAACTGGTTCTGCACAAATGGAATCCATTCATGTCATAAGATTTAATCAGTTTTTGAATATCTTGTGTCATTATCGATCTTTTAGTTTAGTATCCATCTTTGGTCTCAACAGGATGTATCCTTCCTAACAAACCGCATCAACCCCATCCATCATCTTGATCCTATGGCAAAGGACATTTTGAAATTGATTACAATCTTTTGATGCTTTTGGATTTTGTTTATGATTTGAGCTCCTTATCATCACTTGTCAAGGCTGCCATGATCTATTATATTATGGTGCGTTTTGATTGGTTTACATAGGGGCATATCTTGATTTTTCTTTTGTTTGTTATTTTCTTGGTTGTCCCACATAGTACCCACCAGGACCCCTGCAGTCTTGTGTTACGTTGGGACATCCTTCTATGCTTGTGGTTATCCCAATGCCTGACCCGACCAAAGTCATCCCGACTTTGGGGTGTTGGGATAGCCTTCTTGTTTGTGTGTTTGTTTATGCATTGGATACTTACCTGCCTTGTTCCACATACCATGGTACCTGGTGTCTTATGCTATAGAAAAAATCAATGCTCCGAAGATGGAAATTTGCATTAGGATTGCATTTCATTTTCTCCTCCATTCCATTAATATATCCTCCATCCTTTATGTTTCCATGACTTAGGATTTTGGTTGTGCAAATGGTGATTCCTTCCATATTCCCCTTTCCCCTCAGGATTCTTATGGTTCTTGATAGGTGCAATTACACACCTATCACCTCCTTCTCTTCCACCATTGTGCAAGTCCTTATTTACACATTACATTTTAGCACTTAGTTACATTCTCATTCCGTATTTTAGGTTCACTAAGTTGCATTATATCCCATGTGCATAATCATTTTAAGTTGTGTAGGTCAATTCTATACATCTTAAAATTCATTTCATTATTAATCCATTGCATTAGCATATTCACTTAAGTTCATATCATGCATTATCACCTGCATCACACATTGTTAGGTTCATTTTCACATCCATAGAATATAAAATCATAAATCATACATCATATTAGACATCATGCATATCATAATCCATCCATCACATCCTGCATCGTAGGTGTTAGACATCATGCATATCATATCATCTCATCCACATAGAAACAATCATAATTCATTCATCACATCCTACATCATAAACGTTAGGCATCCTGCATATCATAATCATACATCCCTATAGGTATAAACATAAATCATTATAAGCATATCCATACATCATATCATAATAACCATCCACAATAAAACCATAAACATATACATAAACATAAGTTGATCATCCATCACATACACATCATATAGTGTCAATAAAGGCTCTCGCATATCATATTAAAAATCACAAAAAATACAATGTTCATCACATCATCCATAATAATGTTCATCATATACATCACAAAACATATCCATCATATATGTCATCAAAAATAAAGTACGAGTACAGCGTTAGGGCTCCGCTCTGATCTCTACTGCTTAGTACTGTATCTATCCTGTATCTATCAATAACTAGGATCCTGTCCCTCTGATCCTCTAAATTCATGACTTGCCTACATCTGACCTTTGTGGTGACTCTAGCACTGGCCCTCTACATGGAGGTGTCTCTCTCATGCTACTATATCCCTGAGTATGCATCCATGTTGATTGGGATGGCACTGGCATCTATGGCACCGCTCGAACATAGGCGAGTACCCGTTGTGCTAGATCTGACACTATAGAGTAATAGGCACACATATAGTAGCTCACCTCTCTCATATACTCCTCCTGATCTCCCACCTGTTGTCTGGTTGAGTCTCACTCTACCTTATACCTGTCTTGATATCCACAAATGGACCTCCTCTCCTATGCCCATGCACCTCATGCTAATCGTAGCTGCTCAATCTCTGATCCCATCTATGACACTTGTTGCAGGGCTCTGTCCCTCTCCTCTAGCATAGCCTGTACCTACACCTACAACATCTGACCCCCCTCCCCTATCTCACCAGCCTATGCTGCATGTGCCTATGCCAACATTGCATCTCTCTCCATAGCTTGTACCTGTGCCACTGTTGCATCCTTGTCCCCCTATAGGACCTGCATCTGTGTCTATAAGGTATCTCTCTCAGTCTCCATCACCTGTAACTGAGCCCTTATGGTCTCGTCCCTCTCCTGCATCAATCTCATATCTCCCACTGTCTCCTCTACCACCTCAAATCTATCATGGAACTCATCCCGCTCTTGTCTCAAATCCCTACTCTCTCTCAAAATTCCCTCTACCTACCTCCTCAGATCCTCCATATCCCTCTTTGCCTCCATTATCCTCTCTATCGATATTTTCCATGTCGATCCTCTAGACTCTTGCTAACCCCCTACCTATAGTATCATCATTGTCGCCTTTAATCTATCTCTCTCCCATATCACTTCCTCCCCTACCTCATGCTCCCTCACTACCTCTCCCTCCAAACGAGTCACCTATTCTTGTAACTCGCTCAGCTCTGCTCATAACCCATCTATCTTGACTTGCAGTCACTCTCCCTCCCTCCGCATCTTTGTCTCATGACGCGACACTGCATCGGCCACCAACCGGTACTCTCTCTAACTCTCTACTAGCTGAGTTTGCAATCTGAACACCTCAACCTCCAATATACTCCTCGTCGCCTCTAAGTCTCTCAACCTCTGCTCGACGATATGTAATCTTGCCTTAGATCCTCTCAATCGCGTGTACAGATCCTCCGCTATCAACAACATCATGGCCAATGGGCGAACATCATGCACGTCCATATCCATCTCCTCTTCCCCTCCCTCATCTCCTATGTCCATCACCTCAGCCTCCTCCCTCTCCCACATCACGTCTACATCATGTCTCTCCTCCTCAGGCTCAACCTGCGTCCTTCGTCTCCTCCTCCTCCTGCCTAGCATCCGCTAACCTCCTGCCTCATCCTCCCCCTGCCCTCCCTCTTGCGGCTCTACTGCTCTAATTTCCTCTAGCACTCTCCTCTATTGTCCTCCTGCTTTGCCTACCTCTAGCACTCTCTACTGCTAACCTCCTCCCGCTATAGCTGCCCTTGCCTGCTCTCCTCCTACTATGGCTTTCCTTGGCCCTCTCCTCCGCTACCCTCTTGCCATTCCTGCCTCTGGCTCTCTCCTCAGCCTCCTCCCTCTCCCTCTCCCCTATCCTTCCAATTTGATCTCATCCTCTGGTCCAAATCCTAATGCCTCCCTGATTGGCTCCTCCGGTGTAATCCGTATAGGTTGGTTTCACGCGAACCATGTTGCATATCTCATAGTCATCCCTACATCTACTAGCCCTCCTACCCTCCCTGGGTAGTCTATTAGATCATGCTCCAGTGTCTCCCAGTACTCCCGTGCAAACTCTAGTGGAATCGGTGCCCCCCACGGTCGCTCCCGTGAAATCTGTCTGAACCTCTCTACTCCCAGTGGAATATCCTATATCAATCCAAATTGCCTCGTCACTCGGTCTGTCTTGTGTGACTCCACTATCCAAGGCTCCTTCCCGACTATATAACATCGGGTCAGGAAATGTCTCCTATGTCTCACCTCATCCTCCCTCCACTCGGTGAAGCATCATGTCATATACGATCTCCACACTATCTCCTCCTCCAAATCATCAAATAGCCTCCTCCATCCATCTAAATCTCCTGAGCCCTAGTATCGGAACACCCAGTCATACTCTGCCCCATACCAATAATTCACTGGCAGTGTCGTATCTTCATGTCACATTCTCACCACATCTAGCCTGGACACATTGATGTGCTCCCATGCCCATACCTGAAGCAACATCACATGGCACACGCTGAGTCCCCCTCGATAGCATACCACGTGCATATCCCTATATAACTGCGCAAGGATGCATGCACCCCATGTGAACTCTCCCTCCCTCCCCTCGACAATGTGGTGGATTACCTCCATGTAGCTGAGGCTGCAAAATCAATCGCTCCTATCCGATATCAGTATCCTACTGATCAATTTGCATACGTACAATGGCAGCGGTGGTACTCTCAATCCCAAACATTTTTCAATGTCTAACCCCTTCTTTTGCATAGGCAAGTCCTCTCACCTAAACAGGACCCATATGGTTTGATGTAATGCCTCCCCCTTCAATCTCATATCACTCACCATGCGACTCGTAATGAGCAGCCTCAATATCCGTCAAACATCCTCCAACGTCACCGTCATCTCCCTCGTCAGGAGATGGAAAGTAGAGGTCGTTGAATCCCAACGCTTAATCGGGGCTTTAAACATCACCCGATGCACTCTAATAGAAAGATACCCCAACATGTGCAACAACCCCGCCTGGGCCAATACCTAATGGTCCACTCCCGTCATCGCTCAATGTGTCGCCGCCAACACCTCTGATCTCCTCTTCCAAGTCCACAAGCTATCAAACCTCTGCAACCACATCACACACCCTATCAGTCATCAAATCTCTGCCTTTAAATCCCAACCCTGGGTTCTCTTCTCACTAACTTATTCTTCCATTCTTTGGACAATCATTTCTAAGCTTTTCCCACTTCTATTTTATTTTTCTAACACTTTAAAATTTCTTCCTTTGGCCCACCTTCTTTACCTTTGATGACTGCCCTTTTTGGGGCACGATCGCCCCTTTTGGGCGCAACCACCCTTGCCGAGGCGGGGCCGCCTCTGTGGGGTGCAACAGCCCCAACCATGGTGAGGCCGCCCTTTTGGGCGCAACCGCCCTTACTAGGGTCACAACCGCCCCTTGTTGGGCACGACTGCCTCTTGTTGGGCGTGATCGCCCTTGGTGGGGTGCGGTTGCCCCTCTTGGGATGCAGCCACCCCTGTTGGACCAGAAACTCCCCTTTTCCTCCCACGCTATCAATCAACGTTTCTTCCTACCTAGTGGGTGAAATTTATTTTCGCCCTCTACCCATTTTTCTAACCTATCCCTATTCCCAAACCCATGTTTTTAAATTGCATTTTAACTCAAACATAAATTTAAAAAATGCTAAAAATCACAAAGAGGATTTTGAACCTAACCTGGCGTGGGACCGTGCACTCGACATAGAAACTCTGCACCTCATCTCCTTGGTGGATGATGTCATCATCGTAATCCTCTGGCATATTCTCTCCTCTTCTTTCCTCTTCTCTTCTCTCTCTCTCACTCAACTATCAACTGTGCAAATGAGGAATAGTAATTCTAAAATTACTATTTATAACTTTCCTCATTTTTCCCCTTTTTAAAATAAAGGGTATTTTTTCCCTTTATTTAACTTTTTTCTCCTCCAATTAATCCTCCAACTTCCCGAGTCCGCCATTTGCACCTCGTGTGTCCGTTTGACTCCGTTCAAAATCCAATCGTCATGGTTTTTTGAGCTCTATCCAACGGTATCTTTCATTTCTTCATATCGATAAGTTGTTTGGGGCCCCTTTTCCTTCCCCTACTGCCCTCTCAAGGGGGCATACCCTACCATATCCATTCATACCTCCTTGGTCATTTTTTCGCATAATTGGGGCATCTCCCTTTACTCCCCTCCATTTGAGTAGCTTACGTAGCCTCTCTCGGGCTGGGGCATCTTTTTTCTAGTTGCTTCCTCTATAGAGTCATCTGCATTTTATTTTTCTTTGAAACACTTTTATTCTAACAATATTTCGAAGAGGGGCAAAATGTAAACACCCAAATTTGACCACTCCCATATGATCAAAATCTTATTGAATTTATTTGTCTAATTCATCTATATTAATTAAATGACACATTTAATTAATATTATCCTGTTCTCTAAGGTTCCTAAAAGTATTTAATTAAATACTTTATCCTTTACCATTTCCTTTCTAAATTAAATAAATCAATCAATTTATTTAATTTAGACAATTATCCTCTTCAATTTTAAATTCATTTTTTCTCTCTGCTTGTCCCATCCTCCATAACCTTTTCACTAATATGGATTAATCTAGTTAATCCTTCATTAGGATGTGCATATCCTTAATCAAGATTAATGTCACATCCTTCATATTTAGCCACTTGCCTCTAATCTTCATTAAATTTCCTAATCACCTGTTTGCACAACCTTAATCCTAATCACTTACATTTTATAGAATGTCCTTAAGTCAACCTTTCATGGTAATTACCTTATTAGGTTTGACCTCTTCCCCATGTGAATTAAAAATTCACACTTATTCCCCACATGCATTTCTCTTCCCCATGACCTTTCATAGGTCGCATCAAGTACATGGGACAAGGACCTCCTTTAGGAGGACCTTGTCTTATCCATGGGTTTCTTCCAAACTTATGAATTTAAAATTCACTTTTATTTTTCCAATGCCCTCTCAAATCCCCATGGTGACAAGGGTTGACTTTCTAAAAGTCCTCACTTGTCACTTTCAACCCCACTTGGGGAAAGATAATTCCTTTTTAAGGAGATCCTCTCCAATCCCATGATACTTGCAAGTACTTTGGGACCACATGGCCTTCTCCATGTCACCTTGTCCTTTATCCATATCACCCTCCATATGGCAAGATGTGAGGGCTTGTGAGTCCTTAACTCACCATAGCCCTTCATCTTGTCCATGGTGGATCAATCTCAGACATCCATTTTCTTTAAATGGAGGGCCTTGGCCTCAAATTATAAGTTAATATTGTTAAGAATTTTGAAGCCATTATTGCATACTAGCCATTATTGCAGCATTCAAGCATTCAAACCATTTGCATTCAAAGTCATTTACATCCACTCACTATCATCAACTACTACACCCACCTCCATTATTGCAAGCTTACCATCAATGAGCATACATCAAGAACATCTTCAAGGGCCAACCACTTCAACAAGATAAACAAACAAAAAGGTATAATCATTATTGTTGTTTTTGTTATTGTTTGTTTAGTTTCAACTAGGCCTAATATTTAAGGTGTTGTTGTGTTTCCTTTGTCTTGCATTCTTTTGTTTTGCACTTTAGAGTAGGGGGTTTTCACTAAACACGGGAGGTTTCAAAAATCATGCACTACCTCCCATTGTGTTTTCCAATCTATAATCATACAGAGTGTAAATGTTTGTTGGAAAACACTCGGTGTTTATAAAATGGTGTCTTTCATTACATTCATGTTGTCTAATTAACAAAATCTTTTCAAGACATTCCTCATGCTCTCCACCACGTAGCTTTGATTGTACATAATGAAATAAATGACAAACCTCATTGTGTTTTCGAACCTATAATTTATATTTTGCATTAATTTTTAAATCATATGAGGAAATTGAAATATAATTATTTTTGTAAGTAAGAGTTGCTATAAATTGTGAAGGTGAATGAAGTTCAGTACATTCTTATTGTCTACAAACTATAAGGTTTTCATTAGAAGCATGTTGTCTAGATATATAATTGAATGTTGGAAAACACTATGTGGTATGAAACTGCAAACCAAATACTATTCTCAGCTTTGAGAGTGTCTTTCTGATTAGAGAATGTAGATGTTTTGTTTTTAATAAGTTGTTAACAAAAAATTTCTACCTTTTCACATAGGACTCTCATGTCTCCATCCAACTGATTCTCTTTTTTGCACTGACATCTCATTTTGCCTTCTTTTCATGTTATGTATATTTGTATGTATGTTTTTATGTATTTTTTTATACATTTTGCATGTAAATAAGTGTGTTTTGTCAGAAGATTAGTTGTTATTTTTTCGTCAATCAAGGTGATCACCAATGTTTTTTTTGACTTGTTAACCTTTATTCTTGCATAAATAATCTAGAAAGTGATTAGCAACCAATGTGACTTGCAATAATCTATATTTTTTTAGTCATCTGTACAAGTAATGGTTCAATTTATAATATCATTGAACAATAGTTATGATATCGATATGTCATTTAGGTGTTCATTGAGAGACACGAGATATAAATAGAAATTTGATAGTGGTACGTGGTATCCTTCTTGTCTATCTTCTATGCCCTTATTGATTATTGCAAGTTATTTCCTCTTTCATATGTTAGGAGAGATGAGTTTTTCATATATCAGAATGAATGTTCAGTGCTTCACACTTCTTGTAGAATGTGAAAATGGCAAATATAATTGCTAATATATATTACTAGTGTTAGCAATAGGTTAAATTAGAAATTAAATTCCCATTGTACAATGTAATATGTTTGTTATTGTCTATAAAAGCTGGAATTTTGCAGTCACCACAATATATAATCCTATATTGGTGAAATTTGGAATAAAATAAATTCTTTGTCTTTAATTTGCCAATTTGATCTATCGATAACACTCGTCTTCCTTCTAGGTGGATGATATATTTGAGGAAATAAAATTGAATAAAATAAGGGCAAGTGAATTGAGAAGGACACTTTAGGAGACATGAAGCTTCTACACTAAATATAGGTGATTCTAATTGTCATAGCTTGAATTGCAAGTGTATTGGTCAATTAAATTTCTAAAATTTATTTTGCATTTTATCTTAGTTCTGATTTATTTATAGATGAGATGCTTACTATGGTGAATGCAAACAATTTCTAGTTTAATTTAAATTAAATAAATGTTACATTATTGTGTGCCTATTATATCCCAAAATTTTATGTGAAGGATGTTTCCTCCTTGAAGTGTGAGTGTTAAATGGGAAATTCTCAAAACAGCAGTGAATGATGATACTGCATCCTTTTAATTATTCTCTTCATAATTGATTTGTGTTAATTTTAGGATGATTTCTCCAACACTACATCTGTATGATTTATCTCCCGAAATAGAACGGGAACCTTTGGGTCCTTGGTAATTAGATAAGATATATTTGCAAAAGAACATAATGTATATCATTTTACATTAACAGTATTTCTCCATTTAAATTATGTACCTTTATTCAATTGTGAAGCATCTTTGCATAGTTGGGTTTCATAAGGTTGTGATTAAGGAACATTGTTATTGAAATTGCTTTTACTCAGTATAATATACCATACAAAATATGAAGGAGAGACCATAATAACACATTAATGGCAATTAGGCTTCCCAAATATTTTGTATTGGAATTATTGTTCAATAAACACAATGCAAAAGTTCAAGAAACACAATGCAAATGTTAGGTTGGTTTTCCCGTCAAGTCTTTCTATCAATGTGTTTTGTCCAACGCGCGGGATGGGGGATGGGGTGTTATGTTATAATGTTACATACATAAGTGATTTATTTGGGAGATTAGCTTCTCCCCTAACGGTGTTGTCGGGTCGGTTTTCCCACCGCTTCAAATAACACCAACATTTTTTTCCTTGTGTGAGAAGCCATCCATTCACCAGAGGTGGGAAGGGGAGCTGACGTGATTAAGACATGCATTTTAAATTGTAACAAGTATTGTTATTGGAAAATACTCTATGTTGTGGGTTTTCTCATTCTGCGGGTTGAAAGGGAAACTTTGGAGAGCAAGGGGTGGAGTTGTAGGTAGGGGAGATGAAAACACAAAGAAATTGAGGTGAGGGGTTTGTAACCAATTGGGTTGTTAGTTATAAAGGGTTTTAAAATATTATGTGGGTTGTAGATTTTGAAAAACTAGTGTTTTGCAACCTAGAATTTTACACAACAGTATGAATGTCTTGAAAATATTTTGATATTTAGACCGTAGGAATGCAATGAAAGGCATCATTTTTTAAACACCTAATGTTTTCCAACAACCATTAACAATCTATATGATTGGAGGTTGGAAAACATAGTGGGAGGTGAGTGCATGATTTATGAAACCTCCAACCATGCAATATTGTAAGACTCTCTATGGACGCACCTGATCTCCCAACAAAATGTAGTTATGTACATGCAAAAATGCATAAAAACATACATAGAAACATACATAACATGTTGGGATGATGTAGCAGTGCATTTTGTCCAGTGGTGTGTTTTGTAGGGAGATTAGCTTCTCCCTCACACAACCAATTGCCCAAAAAAATGCACCCATGTACATAAAAAAATGCATAAAAACATACATAGCATGATGGGACGACGTAGTGCGGGCCCTGCCAAGATGGATGATAAAGTGATGAAATCAGTAGATGAGAGGAAACATCACGGCAAGGATTTTAAACCATTATGTGGGTTGCAAATTTCATAAAACCAGGGCTTTACAACTTGGAATTTTACAAAACAGTATGAATGTCTTCAAAAGCTTTTGTTAATTAGATGGTAGGAATGTAATGGAAAGAACCGTTTTATAAACACCCAGTGTTTTCCAACAAACATTAACACTCTGTATGATTACGGGTTGGAAAACATAGTGGGAGATGTGTGCATGATTTATGAAACTTCCAACCCACACAATGATGTAAAACCTTCTACACACTGGTTTCCAAATTAAATCCCTCATTTTTCTTGTTGCTTTGAATTACGTCGACATTTTTTTCCTTACACGAGAAGCTATCTGTGCACCGTAGGTGGGAAGGCTGATGTGACTAAGATACGTGTTTTCAATTATAACAAGTATTGTTATTGGAAAACACTTTGTGTTGTGAGTTCTTTCATTCTAGACATTGAAAGCTGAAGGTTTGAGAGCACGAGATATATTTGCAGGTCAGGGATATATAAGACTATCCAAATTCACCTAAGGGGTGAGTAACCAATTGGGTTGTTACATGTAAAGGGTTTTAAAATAGTATTTGGGTTCCAGGTTTCATAACACCTAGTGTTTTCGAACCTACAATTATACATAGATAGTATGATGTAATGAAAATGTTTTGGTTACTTACATAGTAAGAACCCAATTGGTTGGAACACCTCACATGATTTTGGATACTTTTATGTATCCCCCACTAGCAATTATATTGACAGTATGAATGTATTCAAAATTTTATTTTATTTAAACAAAAATAATATAATGAAAGGCACCTTCAAAATTTATCACAAGTCTTAGGTAGACTAAAAATTGTGTTTCAAATTCCTCTTATGATTAAAAAAATATATGATTGCTTAGGAGACGGTGCAAAAAAATTTGGAAGTTTAACTGTTTGTAACACTTGCAACTTTTTTACATATTACAACCAACCATCAATGCATCGTTTGGTTGTGTGTATACTATGTGCATTCTATTTATGTTAATATGAAATGTACCAGTAGGCAATGCCACCTAAAGTCTTATTGTTTATGGTAGCTTTCTTATAAATGAAAGAAAGGTGTTGACATTTAAATCATTTAAGCTCAACAATTTTTAATATAGCAGTCAATGGTATTTAATAGAGTATAAAAATAAATGTTGTGTATGTATATATGTGTGCAACTATTTTACTCATCATGGATACTGTCAAATGAATAACCTTATTAAATGATATTTGTAACAGTAAAAATGGCATTTCACTATCTTCATCTGATTGCAACAAAAAAATGCTCACATTATTTGTAGTGTTGGAAAGCACACTATCCCCTGTTAGTTATTTCCTTGTGAAAAGTTTTTGTTTCCTACACACCAAAAATGTAATGAGTCAACCTTCAAATTTTGTTTCTTATGATTGAAAAAATGTATGCTTGCTTACAGCAGACGGTGCAATAAATTTTGGAACTTTAACTGTCCATAACACTTGAGACCTTTTTACATATTGCAATCAACCATAGAGTACTTTAAAATTGAAAGTGCTTTTTATAGTGACAAATGTTGTTGAGGTGGTCGACACACCTAGCAGGGTGTGTAGTGGCACATCTCCTCTGGGATGGTCACGTTTGATAGACGTGTAGGCAAGATTCACCTTTATATAACCTTTCTGAAAAGGTTGTACATAGGAGGTCCCATCATTTTAAGAGAATGTTGAGGCAGTGACGTGTTTGGTAATTGATTTTGAACTTCCAATTACTCTCTCCTTCCAATGCGTCAATCGAAATTCTATTACGAATATGTTGATTTTGACAGTATATTGTTCCTTTGGTTTGGGTCGCCCTTTGCACCCTCTTCCTCTTCATCATGGACAATGTCATGAGCATGATCAATTCTTGCTAGAAAGGTTGTACAAAGGAGGTCCCCTCATTTTAGGAGAATGTTGAGGCAACGACATGTTTGGTAATTGATTTTGAACTTTCAAATACTCTTTCTTCCCAACGCATCAGTCAAAATGCTTTACAATTTCATTTAGAAAAATCCATTTCTGTTACGAATATTCTGATTTTGACAATATATTATTCCTTCGATTCAAGTCGAGAATCGGGGAGATGTCATGATAATGTTGTAGTCCACGATGAAGAGGAAGAGGTTGCAAAGGGAAACCCTAAGGATGAGGAGGGTGTGAATGAAGTACAACTGATGTGGAGGAAGGGAAGGTAGATATAATAAATCGATTAGTGAATTGTTTTCCTGTGTGTATATAGGTTGTGCATTCAATTTATTTTAATATAAAATATACCGACAGGCGATGCCCCCTGAAGTCTTATTTTTTATGGTAGCTTGGTTGTTGATGTCACATTATTTGCAGTGTTGGAAAATAGACTATCCCTTGTCTATTATTTCCTTGTGAATATTTTTTGTTTCCTACACACCAAGAATGTAATGAAGTCCACCTTCAAAATTTTGGAATAACTCCTTGGTAGGGTAAAAATGGAATTTCACTATCTTCATCTAATTACAACAAAAAAATGCTCGCATTATTTGTTGTGTTGGAAAACACACTATCCCCTATCAGTTATTTCCTTATGATGTGTTTTTATTTCCTACGCATCAAGCATATAATGAACTACACCTTCAAATTTTGGAACAACTCTTTGGTACAGTAAAAAAGGCATTTCACTATCTTCATCTAGTTGCAATAAAAAATTGTTCGGATTATTTGCAATGTTTGAAAACACACTATCCCTGGTTTCTTCAAAGGAAGAAAGTGGAAGAAAGTGTAATTTTTAAATCTTCTTTTGAACATGTATTTTCATATTTTCAATGAATTGGTTGCATGCATTTAAATTTGATGTGACATTAACATTCTTGACATTACAGGGAAAGGATGGACAAGAAAGTGGCGGGAATGAGTAGGCTAGTGTCCATTTGGGACAGGAAAATGTTCGTCAACTGGGTAGCAAAGATCTTATTCTCTTTTTCTGCACTTAGATCTGATTTTTCCTTTTTCATTTATTTCTAGAATACATCAATGTACTAGGACAAGGCACATTTTGAAGTTTGAATTGGACACCAACCTACAAATTTCTCAATTTCTGACAAAGAATAAATAAAATTGAGCCTTGACCTTATTGGCGACATTTCTTGGTCACACTAATTTTTCCTTTTCCTTCTCATCTATTTCCAATTGTATTTGTCCTCCATGGGTACATATAAATGATTTCATTACATATATATAATTTTTTTATGAAAATTGTCTACGTTTTCAAATATGACAAGTTTCATCTCTCCCCCCAACTGATTCTATTTCTCTGTGCTTAGATCTAATTTTTCCTTTTCCTTATATCCATATGTTAATTGTTGAATGTAGTCATTTATATTGATGGGTTTGTTAGAGCCTGAAGGTGTTGAAAGTGTAATGGTCGAAGTAGAGGATTCCTGGAATCCTCTTGTTACACTTACAATAGTGAGGATCTATGCAAGTGGAATCACCCCATCATTAGTGCCAAGGACCCAAATAATCCTATAAGGTTTTATTTGGGTGTCTCCTCAATTACACATAAAAGGCAGTTTGTTACATGTACAACAATGAGGATCTTTGCAAGTGGAATCACCCCACCGTCAGTGCCAAGGACCCAAAGAAGCATATAAGATCTTATCTAAGTGTCTCCTCAATTTCACATAAAAGGAAGTTTGTTACACTACAACAACGAGGATCTGTGTAATTGGAACCACCCCACCGTCAGTGCCAAGGACCCAAAGAATCCTATAAGATTTTATTTGAGCGTCTCCTCAATTGCATATAAAATACAGTGTAGGAGAAGATGAGAGAGGCTAAGAATAGTCATTTTAAATTTTATCTTTGATCATGTAATTATTGAACAATTATGGTGTGGAATTACATTATTTTGGTATGTTTGAAGACTACAGTCTTCTACCAATAGTGGAATGGTGTGATTGTTAAGTTGTATTGTTAATCTTACCATCAAGGTTCAAATCCTATTGGGGTGTAATTTTTGACAATTTATATTGGCAATGAGGTCCCTCGTTTGTGACCTCATCAGTTCATAGCTCCGGGTCAAAATCATTTACCCCTCTTAATTAAAAAAATATAAGACTATGTTCTTGCAAATTTCATATGACACATTTTGTTTCCATGTAAAATTTCATTATAAACAATGTCAAATACCATCAAATAATGGTAGGCAATTCCACCTCAAATATTATTATTTCTGTCAACTTACTTACAAATGTAACCACATGCAATGAGCACTTTCTATAGTGTAGACTATAACAAAACAATGTATTGAATTTCACCTTCATATTTTATAACAACCCTTAGTTTGAGAAAACATTCCATTTCAAAATCTTCATATGTTTGGAATAGAAAACGCACAAAATATTGTAGGCTGGAAAACACAGTGGGTTGTGACTCACTTCTCAATTCTTGTTCAATGAGCACTGTCTATTATGCAGAGTGTAACAAAAAAATGTATTGAAGTTAACCTTCATATTTTATAACAACCTTTAGTTTGAGAAAATATTCCATTTCAATATCTTCATATGTTCAGAACAGAAAATGCACAAAATAGTTGCAGGATGGAAAATACACTAGGTTGTGACTCACTTCTCAATTCTTGTTCAATGAGCACTTTCTATTATGTATAGTGTAACAAAAAATTGTATTGAAGTTCACCTTTATATTTTATAACAACCCTTAGTTTGAGCAAACATTCCATTTCAATATCTTTATACATTTGGAACAAAAAATGCACAAAATAGTTGCAGGATGGAAAACACAACAGGTTGTGATTCACTTATGAATTCTTTTTGAATGAGAATTTTTTGTTATGCAAACTATTTAACAAAGGGAGGAATAAATACCACACTTCTCTTGAGTACTTACATTGGAAGAATAAATGCATGATAGACTCTTCTTCTTGCTTACATAGCCCATACACCTTTTAACTAACTAAAACCCCCTCCTAACAAGGTTGTCAATAGTTAGGATTCTACCATGTGAGACTACCCACCAGAAATAGTTAACTTTTGAAGTAAGGCTTTTTATCCAAACTTTATCCCAATGAAGGTCTCTAATTTCATTAAGAGGTTTCTCCAATTCCTTATAGGTGTTTTTGATCAAGAAACAACTAGATGGATTCTTAATCAACAACCATTCATCTTTCATATATTTGAGAACCAAGTTGCCTCCCCTATTAGGCCATGTAGCCTATGAATCACCGGCTCCCAATTAATTTGTCTTTGACCTCTCAAGTTGGCACTTCTAAGTGATCTATTAAATTCCTTCCACTTTGGTTCATCAGACTCCTAGTAGATGTAATCATCCACATTTTTTCCACAAACTCTATTCAGAATATGTTTGAGGGGATTGAAACCATCTAAAGAAGAGAGAGGGGGTTGAACCCCCCAAGGGTCCTTCCAGAAATCAGTGTCCTTCCCATTTCCAATACACTTTCTGACACCCAACTTCAACATGCTTTTGGTTTTGATTAGGTGGTTCCAAAAAATAGATCCATAGGGCAGATTAGAGGAGGAGAGGAAACAACTAGGATCTTTGTTCTTAAGATATTTTGCTTGGAATATCTTGACCCAATCCTAGTCCCTTCCAAGAGACTCCATCCCATCTTGGCAGTGAGAGCTTTGTTGAAGAGTTTAATTCTCCTTATCCCCAGTCCTCCAACAAATTTAGGGGTACACACTTTCTCCCACCCAACCAAAGCCAATATTTTTTTCTCTTCCAATCCAGACCACATGAATCCTCTTTAGATTTGTTCAATTTTTTCCCCTATAAAGGTCAAAAATTTAAAGAGAGACAAATAGTAGACTAAGATGTTCTAAAGTGAGTCTTTTAGCAATCGAATCTTCCCACCAAGCTTAGAATTTTACCTTTCCAACTTGCTATCTTTTTTTGGACTCTTTTAATTAAGTGATTCCAATAGTTATTATCTAGTTTTCTTTATATGAGAGGGAGCCCAAGGTAAGCAGTAGGTAGAGTAGCTTCCTGGCAGCCCAAGATCTACACCACTCTTTCTTTCACTATTTTATTAGCATTGAAGAAATATAACTTACTCTTATCATAATTGATATGCTGACCAAAGGCAGAAGCATGGTCATTTAAAATAGATCTCCAATGGTTGCCTTCGCCAATTGAGGCTTCTCCAAACAATATAGTATCATCAACAAACTATTGATGAGAGTTAAGTGGGAGAGACGAAGCAACTTTAACTCCTCTCATGATTTTAGAATCAATGAACTTTTGAATATTCCTTCCAAGGACCTCAACAACAATGATAAAAAAGATAGGGGGAGAGGGGGTCTCCTTTTCTAAGGCCACGACCACATGAGAAGAAACCCTAGGGGACTCCATTCACAAGAACCAAGCATATAGGGGTGGTAACACAGGCAATGATCAACTTGAGGAATCTACCATCAAACCCAAATCTCTTGAGAAAAACAAAAGAGAAACGGCTAGGAGACTTTGTCATAAGCCTTTGAAGTGTCAATTTTTAGGGCCATCCTCAGGTTTTTACTTAGGTACATTGAGTGAAAGACTTCATGGGTGGTGATAACAACATCTAAGATATTTCTACCCTGGACAAAGCCTTTCTAGTTAGGGGCTATCATTTTTCTTAACACAGTTATAAGTTCGAGCACAATTATCTTAAAAAAAATTTTTATACATAGTGTTACAGAGACGTATGGGTCTAAAGTCCCTTATGGATGAGGCATCTTCCTCCTTGGGGATTAGGGATATGAAGGTTGCATTAAATTGATTAAGAAGCCTTCCAAATCTAAATAAATCTCTACCAACATTTAGAATATCAGTTTTAACAATATCCTAGTATATCTTAAAAAAGGCAGGAGGGAACCCATCAAGCCTCGAGGATTTGTAAGCCCCAAAGGAAAAAATAGCCTATTTAATCTCCTAGATATAGAAAAAATTAATCATTTACTTAAGGTCTTACTCAATGATAACTTTAGGAATCACTTTAAGGATATCATCAAATACCTAGTTTACATTCCCTGGAGCATTCTGGAAGGAGAGGTAGTTCACTGCTTCCTCAACAATTTCTCTTTCAATAGTCACAATTGTGCCATCTTCTTTCTAAAGCATTCTTATCATGTTCCTGCTTTTGTGTTTCATAGTGGATTAGTGGAAGAATTTGGTATTTTTGTCTCCTTTAGTGAGCCACTGCACCCAAGATTTTTGCTTCCAGAAAATCTCCTCTTGTTTGTAAGCTTAAACCACTAAGATCTCAAATTACATTCATGAGTGCAAATCTCTTTGTCCACTACACCAACCTACATTTTTTCCCACACTTCCTTTAATTTGTTCCCCAAGAAATTTTTAGTTTCAAAGATGTTGCCAAAGGTTGATTTATTCCATCCTTCCACTCTTTGCTTAACTCTTCTCAACTTTTCCACCAAGCGAAACATGGGGGTACCCTCCATAGGTTCAGCCCACCAATTTTGGATAAGGGCAACAAATTTAGGGTGGTGAGTCCACATTAATTCAAATCTGAAGGGGAAAGGACCAAATCCAAAAGGGGAAAGGACTATTGTTATGATCAACATTTCTCTTAAGAAAGATGGCATTATGGTCAGGAACCAGATCTTGGGAGGGCAGAGAGTGAGAGATGTTGAGAGATATTCCAATTAGAAGAGATAACCTATCCAACTTAACTTGAATCAACTAATTTTCAAGCCTTCTATTAGACCATGTGAATTTGGAACCCAAAAGAGGAACATTAAATAGCCTAGTAGAGTTAAAAAAACCAACCAATTCCATCATACTTTCAGTATAGTCTTCCAGCCCCCCCTACT
Source organism: Sequoiadendron giganteum (assembly GCA_007115665.2). Classification (NCBI taxonomy): domain Eukaryota; kingdom Viridiplantae; phylum Streptophyta; class Pinopsida; order Cupressales; family Cupressaceae; genus Sequoiadendron; species Sequoiadendron giganteum. The sequence continues at coordinate 628,622,136 of CM021101.1, forward strand.
TCTCTAAGGGTAAAAGAGGAGAGTTGAAATCGCCTCCCAAAATCCAATAGTCATCTAATCTAATTTTCATGACATCGTTCAAAAAGTCCCATAGCTATAGTCTATCCCTATTAAATTTAGGGGCATAACATTGATTAAATTTCATTTCTTCAAAGAAGATAAGTCTTCCAAAGAAACCATCAAACTGTTCTTTTCGGAAAATCCCAAAGTCCCTTTAAATTTCAAAGGATTCCATAGAGTAACTATACCCCCTGAGGCCCCCTCAAACTCACTCAAAAAGTAATTCGCACTAGGCCATATTTTCAAAATAGCCTTATCAAAGGTCTTTTTCTTTATTTTTGTCTCTTGAAGGAGGAGGACATCCACTTTGTCATCTAGAATACATATTTTGACCAAAAAATGTTTATAAGGGCTATTTAGGCCCCTGATATTCTAGGAGAGAATCTTATTATTAGCATAAAACCATTATAGAAACCCCAAGAAGCTGTTAGGAAAACAAATGAGATTACTTCTTTTTAGACTTCAAACCCATGATCAAGTCCAAATTTTTTTGTCTACTAGAAGCCACATCCTATACAATATCTTTATTCCTTGAATCCTTTTGGGAAGGTCTTCCAACCTTATTTCCACCACCAACATCTAGTTTCGTTTTCTTTTTTGACTTCCTTGAGGCTTGTATCCATTCTTCCTCTTCTTCTCTATCACTAGGATGAGGGGGAAACCCCAAAATAGCCTAAGAGTCATTCAGGTTTCCCCCCTCCTTTTGAGACAAGAAAGAGATTTCCCCCAAGGCCGAAGAAGGAGAAAAAGACACAATAGTAGGAATTTCCCCTTCCTCCATCCCTTCCATTACATTAATACCAAAATCATCCTTATCTTGAGCTAGTTCATTTCCCCCCCATGAGACCTTTCCAAATCTTCATTTTAATTTTCAATAGGAGTCTATTCATCTACATTTGGCTTCATACCTTGCATTGAACCTAGGATTAGGAGTCCTCCTGAGGCTACTTCCTTCATTTCCTTACTATCCAATATCCGAGAAACAACATGAGACTCAAGACAAGAAACTTCCCTATCAAAGGATAAAATTTCATTCCCAGGGGAGCATTTTTTAGGGCAACAGTCGTCCTTATGGGGGGAAACAACATCAACCTTAGAATCTAGTGTAGGGCACCTGAACTTTCATAATGTAAAAAGAGTCTAATGCGAGTGTTTTGTGATCAAGTCATATTTCATGTTTGTAATAAGGTCTTAAAGACCATTTTTTATGTTTTTAAGGTGTTTTGAGTCACTAGAGTCAAGTTTGCAAATATTGTAAAAAAGTTGCAAAAAGTTGCTATGCAGCTTTGCATTTTTGCACTTGGTGGAAGTTGAACAGTCAAGTCAATTTTTTGGTGGGAAAATCAGTTTGGAACAGTTGGGTTGGGTGTTTGAATGCTTTAAAAGCACTTGTGAACGTTGGGGAAGAAAGTTGGAGAATGTAAGTTTGAAATTTGAATAACAAAAGCTCTTGTTTTCCTGCATTTTGAAGTTAAATTACTGTTATAGACCTTGGTACTGCCTGAGGGTGATATTTTATGCATTTAAATTTATGGAGTGTTTAGTTAGATTCATTTTGGTTTTTGTCTCATAATGTTTCATCAAGATTTGAGCAATTTATAGTAGTTTTTCTAAAATCGGTTCAGAAAACCTAGGTTTTGGGGTTTTGAGAGCAAAATAATGAAAATCTCACCATTCCACTGGTGAAAATCTTTGAGAATCAGTGGAATGAGGTTAGATAGGGTTTATTTTGATTTCATGATGTTTACAGGAGTAGGGGAGGAGGTTTGATGAAGATTAGGTGATGCCCTAGGTAGAAATTCTCTTGTTTTGGGCATAAAAGGGTGCATAGGAGTATGGTTTTATAGGAAAGGTGTTTGGTACCCATTCTAGTTGATATAATTTGCATGTTCAGACCCCATATGATGTGTGTATGGATTTATAATGAATAATTGAGGTTGAGAGAGTGTAAAATCAATAAGTGCCTTGTTGAATGAGCCTAATTAGGCCTTATGAGCAGCGTAGCAACAAAAAAATGAAGGTTATGTTCCAAAGTAACCCCACCTACATTTGAGAAATGTTATGAAAGGGATTAATGGGTATCTATAATGGTGATTATTTTTTGGTTTTGAATTCTTTCAAAGAGATTGTGTTAGAAAATACATTTATGGAGTGCTATAAGGGAAGTTGAAGAGTTGTGAGAGAAACCCACTGAGTTTGGGTTCTAAATTTGAAAGTTTGGTTTGTTTGAGTTAATTTGAGGCCCTCCACCTTGCCTCTGCATCAAATTGGTATCAGAGCATAGGTAGGTCTGTAAAAGGGAAAGAGTGAAGTAAGAAAAGAGAAAAATGCCTCTAAAAGGTAAAACTGTAGCTAGGAAGGTGAATGAGATGGAAGAGAAAACTACAAGGGAGATTAGAAGGTAGATAGGTTGGTAGCAAGGCTTGAGGCTATGGAAATAGGTCAGATAAGAGGTAAGGTTGTGAGTGTTGAGAGTGATTCTGAAAAAGAAGGGGAAGAGGATAATGAAGAAGAGGAAGAGGAAGAGCAATTAGATCTTGATGAGCAGAGGATGGCTAAGCTATTGAGAGAACTCACGGGAGATAAAAACAAGGTAAAGATTGATTTACCTATGTATGGAGGTAATTTAAATGATGAAGATATTTTAGATTGGATTGCAACACTGGACAATTACTTTGAGTGTGAAGATGTACTTGAGGAGCAAAAGGTAAAGATTGCAAAAACAAAGTTGAAGGGGCATGCTCTATTATGGTGGTATTATGAGTAGATTGAAAGGAGGAAGAAAGGTAAGTCAAAAATTGCTTCTTGGTACAGAATGGTGGCTAAGCTTAAGGTCAAGTTCCTACTAAGTGATTATGCACTTCAAATGTACAAGAAACTTCAAGGTTTGAAGCAAAGAGAAATGGATGCCAAAGGCTATACTAATGAGTTCTATAGGTTGAGTATAAGGGTAGGTCACCTGGAGGATGATGTGGAGAAGTTAGATAGGTATCTAAGTGGACTAAGGTTCAATATTCAAGATGAGTTAACCTTGGAAAAATCCAAGAACGGTTGAGGAGTTCTATCAAATGGCAATAAGAGCAGAAGAAAAGTTAAAGAGAAGGAAAGACAAACAAACAAGGGGAAGAGGCATAAATTATAGAGGAAGAGGGATATTTTCTACTTCAAGGTAGTCATATGAAGGTCAATAAGATACAAGCAAATCCAATGAACAATTTGCAAATTAGTGAGGTGGATTTAGAGGTGGTATATCAGGCTTTAGAGGCAGATTTAGAGGTCAAGGAAGAGGCTCACAAGGATTCACAGGAAGGTACTATCAATGCAACAAATTCAGACACCAAGCATGGCAGTGCAATTAAAGTCAAGCCTCTACTTCACATGGAGGAGAAAGGAGAGCTCAAGTGGTACAATAAGAGGATAATGAGAGTATAAACTCTCCATCACAACATGCTACTCCTAAAATTGGAGAATAACTAATGGTAAGGAGAACACTCATCAAAGCATCAAAGGAGAAGGAGCCATCACAAAGGAAACTCTTCAAAACCACTTGTAAGTGCATGGGTAAGGTATGTAAGGTTGTAATTGATTCAGGAAGCACATATAACATGGTTTCTAATGAGATGGTTGAGAAACTTAGATTTCCTAGAATACCACATGATACTCCTTATAAAGTTTCTTGGTTGAATGAGGGTCAGTATATTTTGTTTAATGAGAAAGCTTGGGTGGATTTCAATACAGGAGGGTACAAAGATAAGATTATATGTGATGTGTTACCTATGGATGTGTGCCATTTTCTGCTAGGGAGGCCTTGGCAGTTTGATAGGCATGCTTTGTATGATGGTAGGAAAAATATTTATGAGATAGAAAAAGATGGAATATGTTTTACTAAATGGCACCATTGAAAAAAATGATAAAGGGAAACCTAAGCAAGCTAATGTGATGATGGTTGGTAGGAAAGAGTCCATAAAGATAGATAAAGAAGAGTATATGAACCTTGCAACCAATTCAAAACTTGGCAATAGTATGACAACAAACTTGAAGAAGGATATGATTTTTGAGGGAAATGATATTGAGTTAAAGGTCAAGGATGAATTGATTTTGCATATTCAAGGTTGGCTTAAAAGGTATGTTGATATGAAGATAGAAGAATTATTCCATGCATTGTTTGCACAAGGGGATGTTAGGAATTCTACTTCTTTCAAGACAGAGGTCAGTACACCTGATAAAGAAATAGTCATAAGGGTAGAACAACAAATGGAAGAGATGAAAGATAAAAGTGAAGTGGTTAAGGGTAAGTTGGAAGGAAATGTGGAAAAATTTGATGGGAGTGAAGAAGAAGGAAGTGCATTACAAGGCACAAGGAGGTGTGGTTGTAGATGAAGAAACAACTTTGATAATATTCTCAGATGTAACACAAATGAAAGATCATCCATCAAGTGAAGAACAACAGTCTCAAGTGAAGAACCGATCAAAGGCAAGAGACAATGCATGTTTTCAATATTTGACTCATTGAAAGGGATTTCCAAATGGAGATACCAATTGAAGATTAGAAGATGACATGAAGAAAATTGAATCCATTATTGCAACACTATCCTCAAGGGGACTTGAGTCAAATTTGCCCGAGGAGTATGGTGCAAGACACCTGAACTTTCATAATGTAAAAAGAGTCTAATGTTAGTGTTTTGTGATCAAGTCATATTTTGTGTTTGTAAGAAAGTATTAAAGACCATTTCTTGTGTTTTTTACTAGAGTCAAGTTTTCAAATATTGTAAAAAAGTTGCTATGCAACTTTACATTTTTGCACTTGGTGGAATTTGAACAGTCAAGTCAATTTTTTGGTGGGAAAATCAGTTTGGAACGGTTGGGTTGGGTGTTTGAATGATTTAAAAGAACTTGTTACAACTGGGGAAGAAGTTTGGAGAATGTAAGTTTGAAATTTTAATATCAAAGGCTCTTGTTTTCGTCTGTATTGAAGTTAAATTGCTACTACAAACCATAGTACGACCTGGTATGGCCTGAGGGTGATTTTTTATCTATTTAAATTGATGGGGTGTTGATTTAGCTTCATTTTTTTTGTCTCATAAGATTTCATCAAGATTTGAGGATTTTATAGTAGTTTTTTCTAAAACTGGTTCAAATTACCTAGGTTTTGGGGTTTTGACAGCAAATTAATGAAAATCTCACCATTTCACCGGTGAAAATATTTGAGAATCAGTGGAATGGGGTTAGATAGGGATTATTTTGATTTCATAGTGTTTTCAAGAGAAGGGGAGGAGGTTTGATGAAGATTAGGTAATGCCCTAGGTGGAAATTCTTGTTTTGGGCATAAAAGGGTGTATAGGAGTAGGGTTTTATAGAAAAGGTGTTTGGAACCCATTCCAGTTGATAGAATTTGCATGTGCAAACCCCATATGATGTGTGGATGGATTTATAATAAATAATGGAGGTTGAGAGAGTGTAAAATCAATAAGTGCCTTGTTGAATGAGCCTAATTGGGCCTTGTGAGTAGCATAGCAACAAAAAATTGAAGGTTATATTCCAAAGTAACCCCACCTGCATTTGAGATATGTTAGGAAAGGGCTTAATGGGTATAGAGAATGGTGATTATTTTTTTGGTTTGAAGTCTTTCAAAGAGATTGTATTAGAAAAACCAGCTATGGAGTGCTATAAGGGAAGTTGAAGAGTTGTGAGAGAAACCCACTGAGTTTGGGTTCTAAATTTGAAATTTTGGTTTGTTTGAGTTAATTCGAGGCACTCTACCTTACCTATGCATCAGAATCCTTAATATTTGACTCTAATAGGGCTTGCACTTCTTCATAGGGCCTTCCTTGAGACCTTTTACTACATGAATCTATGAGGTGGCCAAATTTATGCAAAACTAGCAAAACAATCTAGTATTTTCATACTCAAGAGGTTGGGACCAGTTACCAAAATTTGACTTAAGGAGAACCAAGGTTGACAGAGTTGTGTTAATGACCACATTAACACAAATCCTGGCATAAACTAGCCTTGACTTTTCTTGGGTTATCTTGTCAACTACCAAGAGGCTTCCAAAAGAGTTAGTAATCCCTTTTAGGATACCCAACTCCCAAAAGTATAGGGGTAGCCTTGGAAGATGCACCTAAGTAGGAGCCATTGCACCCAAATTCGCAGAAGGGTCAAAGCCTAGTTTCTATTTACATAAGGAGAGGAAATTCTTGAAACCAACATCAAAATCCTAGGGACCACCTATTAAAACATTTAACATGTCTTCATAAACCATAAAGGAAAAGAGGAAGATATATTTTGGCATTGCGTTGATAGAGACACTTCCTTTTAAGTTCCAAACTGAAGCAACCCAATTTTGTACCTGTTCAATGTTCAGCCTATATGCTAGGAATTTTCCCACCAATGATAACTTTAGGTTGTCCATTGTCTTCATCATTAACGCCTTAGGGACATCGACTTTCCAGCCAGTGACAAAGCAGGAAGCAGACTCTGTGTGCATTTTTCCCTTAGCTGGCAGGCTAACACCCACCAGTTTATCCATAAAATAGATCGGTTCTTCTTCAAAGAAGAAAGAGTCTAAGCCAAAATACGAGGATACAGGCATCTTGCTAGAAGTACCAACTATCCTTCTTGTAGGAGAAGAGATAGAGGTACGAGACCGGGAACCAACATGGAGAACAACGACATTGGAAGAAGCTAAAGCAGACACAATGCCAGACAAAGGGACACCATTCCTAGAATGGGGAGCCTTCCTGAGCCCCGCCCAACTGACCCATCTGGCTATCAAGTCAAAGAAAAAATAGTAGAAATTCAAAAAAAGAAAGGGCAGGAAGTTGCAGAGTTGAGAAGTTGCAAAGCTATGTTTGTTGTAATCTGAATTAGAAATGTGTTAGTCAAATGTTGCTTACAAGAATAATTATGTTATTTCTCTAATGAGAATTCAATTAATTTTTAAGTTGTATATGCTCGTATTTAAAATATTATATTTATATATTATAAATTACAAAATATATAAAAAAAATTTATAGGTAAAGGCTGGGAAACCCTACAAGATTTTTATTCATCTAAAGAGTAATACAACCAACAATTACATCCATATCAAGCTTCCAACTAAAATTTAAACAACCCCTACAAAAGCTACTTGACTTATGCCCCCCTCCAAACAACTAAACACTCTCAAAATTAGGAGAACAGTACAAAAACTTGCAACAAATCAATTCAAACATCCTATTGCTGCCTATTTTCCACTTTTCCTTTTATCATGGGATCGTAGAATCATGTTGAAAGTGGTATCCCTCTTCTTCTTCTTTTTCCTTTGTACCTTGTGCCATATTTCTGCTTGATATTCTATCCATGATGGCTCTCCTACATCCTCTGCCGGTATGCTACTCTCCTTTGAAGAAGTCAAACTCAAACACTCTGACCTTCTGCCCAACACACCTTTAGGAACACTACCCTATTCCACCCCAGATGACAAACCCACTGTAGGTGTAGACACCTAAAATTTATTTTCTAATGTCATCACCCTCCTATTAATTAAGTAATTTTAATTATTTAATTAAATCTTTCCATCATTTCACCTCAACCTCTAATTAATTAAATATTATTTAATTACGTCACCAAGGTTCATGTCCCTTATAATTAAATAAATCTAATTTATTTAATTATCACCACTTTGTCTATTATAATTAAATAATTAATTCTAATTATTTAATTATTCACTTATCTTGCTTTCTCCCTAATTAAATAAATAATATTTATTTAAATGATTTTCCAAGTGGACTTTCCCTCACTTATTTTGAATTAAATTATTCACTTTCCTCCTTGACCTAATTGATTTTGTTGAAAAATCAGGTAGTTTCCTCTTTCTCTTTCACTTTCAATCTTATCTCATCTCGTCTCATCTAATTTCAGCCATTGATCGAATTAATGTCTTTTCAATCTTGATCGTCCATTTTCCATTCGTCTCTTTATAAATACCGTCATCATTTATCATCTGGGATTATCTTAGAAAATATTGAATTCATAGTTGTCGTGTTGTTGAGATAATAGTTAATCTTTGATATTTTTCTAGTCACTAGTCATAGGCTTTAGTTGCATCTCCAATACTGAGGGCACTTGGAGCTTCAAATCAAAACGGAGAAGGATGATGAAGGTCATTCAATGGAGGCATGAAGATTATGATGAAATTGTTCTTTATTTATTCCTTTCATGCACTTCTTTGTTCTCTATCATTAGATTAGAAATTTCAAGTTTATTTATTGTGTTTAATAATCTTAATTCTGATTTTCCTAAGCTACATTTGGTGAACTCGACATGAATCTTACAATTTTGCAGAGAAATCCGTTTGTTTTCTTGTTTGTTTTTGTTGTTTTGAAGGTTACAGCCAGGAATTCGCACAAAATCCCATCATCTTCTTTTGAGAATATAAAAATGTGCATATAAAATATTAAAAAATGATTATCTAGGATTTGTAGGTCTCACTTTTAGGTTTCTGAAACTTTAAGCGGTTTAAAATTTGGTTAATATTTGAGAAAGTTATGGTCGTTTTAGTATTCATTGCTTTTTAATTTTAGTTGTTAAAACCTCCGTTTTCTTTTGCCTATAACAATTTTTTCGTGCAAAATCTTGTAAAAATACTTTCTGAGTTTTGAAGGTTTGAGTTTCAGCTTTTCATGGATTCAAATGGTTTAACATTTTGTTAAGTTTTGAGAAAGTCATCGTTGTTTTAATTTGTTGTTATTATTAAAGTTTTCTTTTGGTTACTAATCTCTTGTTTTCAACATGTGGCACAACTTGGAGGGAGTTCTAAAAAATGATTCTTTTGAAACATAATCATTTGTTGTCCTATCATTTCATTTACTTAGTTGGTTTTATCATTGCCATCTCATTTTATTTTGCAAACAACTATAAACTTGTATTACACGCATAAAAGGTTAAAATGAACAAAAAATTACATTTCACATTCATGGGTTAAAATCAATTGCATTTACATTCATTGGGTTTAAAAAGAACACAACTTGCATCTACACTCATCAAGGCTAAAATTTACTTGCATTTTTCATAGCATTGGGCTAAAAAAGAACCTTGTTTGTTTCATAACAAGATCCTTATTTTTAAGCAACAAACAAACAACAACTACAACTTGAATTTCACATTCATGGGTTAAAATGAATTTCATTTACATTCATTGGCTTTAAAAAGAACACAAATTTCATCTACACTCATCAAGGTTAAAATTTACTTGCATTTTTCATAGCATTGGGCTAAAAAGAACCTTATTTGCTTCATAGTAAGTTGGGTTAAAATTTACAAGTGTTTGGCATGTTTTGTGGTATGGTAGTGATTTCTTAGTGCATATGCACTTCTCTTGCACCTCACAATGATCTAGAGAATAAAAATCACTTAGGGATTATTGCTTTTCCACCCACACATTTTGGATTTGGACATTAAAATGAACAATCTTGCGAGTGTGAAGTAAAAGCTTTGTGTATGCACTCTCCTCATGCCTTTGTGCGATCTTGGAGATCAAAAACAAAGTTTTCAATTTGCTTTTATTTACCCATTATTAGAGGGCTTGCCACCCCGATTCAAAAGGTGGGAACGACCCAAGCAGTAATGAGCTAAAGCCAAGATCTTCCGAACTACTATATAAATTTGTGATTGCAAACAAAGTTTATAATCAATGGGAAGCGGTACATGATAGTTGTCCCCCAAAATATTTATGATGCGAAAATCCCTTGTTCTAACGATTGGGAGACCTCTTAAGGGATTTTATCATAGTATCCCCCAAATTAGATGCCCTTACTAAAAACCTTCGTGTAGAAAGCCAAAATCCTTCTATCTGTTGGCACAGGAGGTTAGACCTTTGAAGTCGTCCCACACTTTCATGGTTCATTGTAGAGATGACAAGTTTCTTGAGATCCTTGTGGTCTTAAGGAATTCAAAACTTGGTACACCTGAGAAGTGAGTGTTGGGGAGGGGAGCCAATGCTACCAAGTTTCTAGGCCATCCACTCTAAATAGGCGCAGTTCAAGAAATCCAAGTGGGAACCCAACAAATATTATCTCTACCAACCATAGGATTTGTGCTTGTTGTCTATGTGTTATTTATTATCAAACATTTTCACTTCCAAACCATACCAAAAACAAGTGCTTGATATTGCTTTCTATGTTTTCCAATCATATTTCATAAAAAACAATCAAAATTTAAATCAAAACTAAGTCAAAACATCAAAATTTCAAAATCAACATTCTATGAACCACAACTGCTTGAAACAAAGCCACAACTACTTGAAATAGAGCCACAACTGCTTGATTACCAAAATTTCAAAAATCATTGTCCAAAATTGAACCAATTCATCTTGACAGAGATCTTGTTATCTAAACCTTAGACTTGCAAATGTTTTCCAATCCATTCCATCATCCTCATTTAGGATTGCATTACATTTTAGATTGCACCTTAGGTCACCTTTGCCTTGCATAATTTATCTTAAACCTTAGGTTACATATACCTTTTAAATTTCAGACTTAGGAAGACCATTAAGCTTTTGGACAGTCCTTGGTTACTCATCCATTTTTTCATTGACCTTAATCCATCATTCTATCAACCTTTTTCATTATCACCTTTGTCAAAATTTGAGTCTCAAGCTTGTGTCCTAGCCTTGACTCTACCTTGTCAAAATTATCCTCTTCATTATCATAAAGGTCAATGACATTTGTGTTTGTTATCTTGGACCTACATTAGCTTGGTTGCCATCCTTTGTCTCAAATTTTAGACCTCATATTCTTAGCATCACCTTTGTCTCATTTAGATTCATATCCTTAGGCTTGCATTTAACTTGCATCTTTATCCCAAAAATACCAAAAAAATAGCTTAGTCTCATATCCTTTTGTCATCATCATCCTTGCATATCATATCCTTTAGCCATAGGGTCATTATCATTCTACCATTCCTTAATCTTGGTCTTAGGTGCATCCTTATATCCAAAAAAAAAACATAGCATAGGTGCATACCTTCCATTGCATCGACATCTCTTAGGCTTCATACCATCCACCACCATGTCTTCCATTCACCTTGATATGCTTGCTAGTCAAGTTGAATTCCAATTACTCTGCATTGTTCAAGCCCAACAAACCATATACTTCAAAAGACAATACCTTTAATCCAAATGCCAAGCACCCACAACCCATAGTCAACCATACATCTATCCCTTTTACCAACAACCCATAAAATCTAGTCCTCCATCCATCTACCCTCACTATCAAGAGTCCCTTAGCACAATCCATGACATTAATCCACAACAAACGTCCACTTATCATCCTTATCCTAACCTTGACAAGGGATTTACCAACTTTCCACTAATCCCTTCCAAGCCTCCAAGTCCTATTCTAGTCCATCATTCACTTCTCCATTCCAAGCCTTTGCATCCTCTTATAATCCTTTGTCCACTAATCCATTCCTATTCACTCCATCCCAACCTACATTTAGTCATGAAAATACATTTGGTCACGGTCTCCAAAATTTCATCCCATTGCCTAAACTTGATGATACACGTTAAAAAGAAAACCCAAGGCATGACATCATAACTTTACCTTCATGTCAAAATTAAAGTAGTCCATCCCATGACCCCATCCTTAAGTCCATTTAATAATTCCTTCTAGATAATCATGACATCCGAAATACACCTATCCTTGATCAAGATCGAATTCCCAATCATGTCATCCAAGAAAAACCCATCTTTGACCAAGACACTACCATTGATCAAGAAATCCAAAATGATTCGCTCATCAAAATTTATGCCATTCATGATCAAACATTTTAGGTTGATCCTACCCAAACTTCGAACACCGCCATATCCAAAAATAAGACACTTGCCTCCATGGGACACATAGATGATCTTCGTAAAGAACAAGAGTCTCCTACTCGACATATTTGCAAATGATCAATATATAGTTGAATTTACTAGATTCTATGATAATGACCCTAAGTAAGGTTTCTACATCGACTTGGAAGCACTGATATCTTTTGAAGAACCGTCAGAATCCAATATGTCACAAAATTAGACCAAAGATATCAATCAAAAATATATCCAAGATATCAATGAGGCTACAAAATCTTATCAAATAGGATCATCTATCTTTGTCATAGTAGGATTTCTTGCAGATGAGAAAATACTAAGTAATGATCTCCACATACACAATGATGGGTTTACATCTTGTTTCCAAAACAAAAAATACCCCATCACAAACAAAATATGTCAGATCATGCAGTATCAAGGAAAGGGACTAGGCCTACATGAGCAAGGAATTCTAGAACCAGTACGATTTCAAGAAAATTCTAGACATCAAGGTCTTGACTATTCTTCAATCAACAAATCTAATGGTGTTAGTGGTACCTCCTCGATATTGGGGGAAACTTTATCAAATACAAACATCAAAATGGGGGCCATGAGTAGTTCTTACCATAAGATTTCTGCCAACGCTCCTTTCACTCATACTATAAACCATCATTCCAACATGAATAAACCTTCCATTTGGAACCAACAAAAAGAAAATGATTACAAATCCAAAGTTCAAAATCAAATGTCAAAGGCCATTGAATCGAACAAAAATCCAAGTGGACAAATGAAGTTAAAATGGATCAAGCAAAGAAAATATTCCAAATCCAAAAGTTAATCAAAATGTGGAGCCATAAGAAAAGAGTTCTCCCACATATAATAAATGTCCACCTCCTTCAAAACGTTCATCAATTAAGGCATATAAAAGTGTTGGTTCTAAACGCTATCTCAATCAAAATTCCAAACTCCACCATCCAACATCCCAAGTTTGGAAAATAAAAAGTGATTCATCCAAACGTCCAAACAATGCTTCCACATCTACCATCATCCATCATTCCAAAAGACATACCTCACAAATTTGTCGCATCTTGGTAGCAACTCTTTATTGTAAGGACTCTCATGGCACTCTATCACAATGTGCGTATTCTGATAAGGCCAAGTCTAGTATCAACAAGGATCATAATGACACCAATCAGTTGTATGTAAGTGATATGATCCTAAAAAGGCAACTACTTCATAAAGGTCA